>ML685902.1:830492-911607 GCA_007922175.1 Pelusios castaneus
TGGCATTGTGGAGTGCTGGGTATGCGAGATCAAAATTCTCTCTGTCTGTTTGTCTGTTAGAGCGAGAGTGGGGGCTGGCAGAGTACAGCCGGGGCCGGATGGAAGAGGTTTGTGGGCCATATGTTTGACACACCTGCTCTAGATACAGAGTACATTGGCTTCCAGCTAGTTATTGGGAACATTCAGTGTTGGTTTTGAACTACAGTGCTCATTTAGGTTTGAAGACCTCTTCTCTCCTTGACAGTTGGCACTTGAGATGACAGTCCCTAGATTTGCACGTCTCAGGGCTTCTGGCAGACTTTGCCGGTGCAGGGCCCTGGGTTTTGAAACTTGCTTCCTCCCCCTTGGTCCTACAGATCCTGAGTTTGGCTGCCTTTTAAGGCATATTGTAATGTGTATCTGTTCATTTATGGCTTGTCTACATAGGGAGATTGACCAGCATTGCTATAGCAGAATTATGCTGAAGAATAGTATTCTGAAATAGTAATTATTCTGAAACCCATAGCAAAAGAATTATTCTACTAGAGCTAGGCCTGTCCTAAGGGGATGAGTTGAGCTGAGAAGAGTATTATGGCTAGCAGGTACATCTAAATCTGTTTGCATAACTATTTTAGATTGTATGGGTATCTAGATCACTTTGGAAGCTTCAGTATATATGTTGGAAAAATGAATAAATGTACTGGTACCTAGTATTAATTAGAGGATTTCTAATTATATTATTATTACTTTTTATTCTAGGAATGCACACCAGAGAAACTAGAACTAAAAAAGAAGATTTTTGGCCAGTTGGATCTTATTGTCAATAATGATGTCATTCTAAGCAGCTCAACTTCCACACTTTTGCCTACTAAGTTGTTCACTGGCCTCAAACATGTGAAGCAATGCATTGTGGCACATCCTGTAAGTACTCCAACGGACTCTGTTAAATACTTCATGTTTAATCCGAGCTTTAATGCCAGGGTGGTGTCCTTCAGGCTGCTGAGTGCTACTGAAAGAAGCCCAGAGTGCCGAAATCCTAATGAGGGCTCACAATGCCAACTAAAGTCAGCAGTTGATTAAAGTGCCTGAAAATCAAGCCCTCTGTGTTGGTTCAGGATCGGTGTAGAAAGGCTCTCGCATAACAAGAAGGATGGTCCAGTGTTCACAGCAGTAGTCTAGAATTTGAGACACTTGCGTTCAAGACCATGCTTGGTCACAATCTTTGTGTGGTTTTAGGCAAGTCACATAGTCTCTGTTCTCCCTCTGTAAAGTGGGGGATAGGATAGTAGCTCTTTTTTAGTTGTTGGAGTGTGAGGTGTTAAAGTGCTGTGATGATGAGGGCTGTAGAGGTACCATAGATAGGTAATATGGAGAAGGATGCACATTGCTCACCAAAGTCTATAATGAGATGAGCACAGTTGAGAAAACGTGGTTGTGATTCCAATTACAGTGTGGGGTGGTAATAGCATTGGTGCTTTTTACAATTCCGTGAATGCAAATGCTGTGTATAGTGGCCATTTATAGCATGTCAGGTACTCTTGCCAGTTCATTAGAGCTGCATTTATACAAACTTGAGAGCAGGGCATCATGATCAGCCACTGACAGAAATGTGTTCAAGCCTATGAAGTCCTTGAACTGTGTGCTGAAACTTTCGTGTGCCAGTTGTCATGTGGCTCCATGGACTGCTGGAAAGGAATGTGGGTACAATTTCCAGGCCAGCGGTTTATAAGACTTTCAGAATTCCAGAACTTTAATTAACTGTTTAATATGTATACACTAAGGAATAATTAAGTAAAGTTTTTGGCTGTGGTGAGAAATGTTGTTTGGGATTGGGATATGGCGGGGAGAGATTTATTTTTTGCTGGGGTGGGGCCAGTGGGCAGGGGTGTCCCGGGGGGCGGGGCCCAGGGCCAATCAGCCAGTGGGGGGGCCCCCACCCCCAGGGCTGGATTAGAGGGACCTTGGTGGCCTGAGCTACCCAGTTTTGGGGCACCAGAAGTGCTCCTGCCCTGCCAGAGTGGCAGGGGATAGCTGCAGCCCCCAGTGCTGGAGGGGGCCATTAGAGGCTGGGGGAGCAGTGTGGGGCCTGCTGAACTGCGGGGCCAGGGCTGTCCTTTGAGGGGGCAAGCGGGGTGACCGTCCCCCATCCCATGGTTACACAGGCCTCCCACTGCCGTGCTTCACCCTGCTCACCTTTTCTGCTATGTGATGTGCATGCCATTCTTGTCAGGTGGCTTTATGAATGCCCTGTACTTCTGAAAATCTGGCCATCGTGTTTATTGGAAAAGGCCCATTCTGTTATAAAATTATACATGTAGGAAAATGCCTTACATTCAATTGATCCACTGTAACAATGTTAATTAATGCAAATTTTTTTTTTGTTGGTCCACATCAAGGTAAATCCACCCTATTATGTGCCGCTGGTTGAACTGGTTCCCCATCCAGAAACAGAGCCTTCTACTGTGGATAAAACCCATGCTCTGATGAAGAAGATTGGACAGTCACCTGTCAGATTAACCAAAGAGATAGATGGATTTGTTCTGAACCGCCTCCAGTATGCAGTTATTAGCGAGGCATGGAGACTCGTGGGTGTACGTGTAACTTTATTTTTTTACATACACTACTGGTTTTATAAGCACAACACACGATATTGTAGTATTTAAATTTCCTTTAGCTTTCTATCTTCATCATTATTTAACATCCAACTCCTTAAATTACATGATGATAAAAGCAGGTATGTAAATTTTACGAAAATTAGAGGTTCTGGTGCTATTAAATGCTGAAGAGAGAGAAAGAAAAGCTAAGTGATTAGTAAAATGAGAAACACTAAAGCTGTTCCAAAATACTGTCATTTTCAACACAGCAAGGTTAAAAGGTCAGTTACCACAATACTGATTTTTTAGGTTGTCTCTTACCATTTCCTGTTGCTTTCAGAATATTGTTGGCATACTTTTTGGACTCAGTGAAAGAGTAATGAAAATAATATTTTAAATAGAAATCCATTTACCTCTCAGGAATTCCTATCTCAGGTAGCTATTTGATGTTGGTATTCAAGGACAGATTTCTCCATCTCCTGCCCATTCAGACTTTCAGCTAAAAATCATCTGTTTGTGACCCTGCAATTTTTCCCACAGCTACATGTTCCCTGCCACAAAGATCATCTTTCAGCAGGAGATGAGTAGTTTGCCCAGTATTACTGTAGGAGATTAAATTGTGTTTTGAACAGTTTTTTTCTCTTGAACGTACAGTTCAGCTTTTCTCAAGCTGTTTAAAATTTAAAATCACAGGAATCTCAAGTTTGTAAGTCATTATAATTACAATAATAATAGCTAAATGTTTATCTTCCACACATCCTGAAGGATCCTAAAGATCTTTACAAATTTTTATAGTTATTGGTTTCATTTTACCTATACCCTCTGTTCAAATTCCGACAGTAACACTATCTAACAGTTTAGACCAGGAAGTGAATAAGAAGGCAGAATCCAGTTTATACTGTGGGTTGTGGAGTAGTGACTGCCACTTAATGTATAATGTGAATTGCTTTTTATAAACAAATAATTATGGCAAACAAGTTCAAATAGTGGACAAAATAATGCTTAACTTCTGAAGTACAGGATATTTCATTTTTTTTAATTAAAGAAGAAAGTTTAACAATTCTATGAATCTAATTGTCACAAATTATGGTGTAGGTTCCCATCAGATACATTAGCTGAAATTGTCCTCCATTTGTTAAGTGGGATAATAAGACAATTACTCTGTCTCAGATCAGGAGAGAGTAAAATGTAGTGAAGTGTTTAAATGGTTGATAGTTTAACCTCCAGGAACAGAACACTAATCCAAAAATATCAGGCTGTGCTCAAATGACTAAGCATAGACGTTCATAGGGCCATTTGGGAATCTTTGGTTTGTGTGTTCCCTACATGCTGGAAGAGTTTGGGATATATTTTTGATTACCCTTCCTCAGTTTCACTATCAGAACTCTCAGGGAGGCTATCAGCCATCACTTTTTCCAGAAGCTTCTTCATAAGTGAGTGTAAATTCCCTGCAGCTTTGCAGTCCTCTCCAGTTAATAATTGTCTCAAGTAGGGCTGAGGTTTGGAAAGTTAAGGGCCTTTCTACTGGCATATGTTAATCGTGCTTGTCTTTTTCTATTCTCCACACCTAGTCTCACTTGTGTCTGCCATTATAGTTTTCATAATTTCTACAATTCTTCCAGATCCCACTGACTTTATTGTATGATTTTATAATTGGGGATTAACGTAAGTGGTACTCAGGTACTCATGAACACCTAACCTTTCAAAAAGTGTACTGAAAACTTCCCCCAAAGGCTCACATGCATACCAGCATACTCTGCACATCCCCAGGCTCACATACCCTGCCCCCTGCGCAAAAAATCTGAGCAGCAGAGTGGTGTTAGAAGGGAATGTAGGTAAAGGAGCCTTGAAAGTGATGGAATGGAATTTGAGGAATTACATGTAGAAAGAGATATCGAGCCTATGAAGGGACTCAGCAGGACAAGGATGTGGTCAGAGAGGCAAGAGAGCATCTGGGTTCCTCGGGGACTATGCATTGATGGACGTTTTCATATTTTGAACTTTTAATCAAAAATATAGTCCACAAGTTCTAGGCTATTTGTTTCCTAGGTGCTTCCAGCAGATCTTGGAGAGCTAAATAATTCCCTCTCTACCCCCTCCCCCACCCAGGAGTTTAGTGTTTCCAGTAACATAAGCATCACATTAAAACCTTGGAGTTGGGTAGTACTGAATGCTCCACGTTTAAGATAATTTTCAATGAGTCATGGTTTTAAAATAATTTAAAAGATAATTCGTGAAGAACTGCATCTCCCTCCCAAAGCTTGATTACTTTATGGTGGAAGTTCTTTGTTGCAGTAAGGACAAAATCAAACTGAGAGTTGGAGTGTGTTAAATGAGCTTCCCGTGAACATTCTTTGAAGGATTCCTTTCGGATGTTGGTGCACCTGCAAAAGCACACATTACCTGTTTCTCCCACAAAATCTGTAATTGGGAGTGCAAATACTCTTTTTGTGGACACAAGGTAAAGTACTGCACATGTAAATCAATTGTGAGACACACAATGGACTGTGTTGCAAGTGCAAAGTATTGTAGACATGGGTGCACTTTTTATGCACATGTTTCTCCCATAGCTGAAAACTTTTGCTCATTGCCCTGAATATCCAAAATTCTGGTTACTGTGAAATAATTATACTGGAACTTTAATTGTTCATGACATGTATATATGACCATAATTTTCAAATTTAGGTGCCCACTGCCCAGCATTAGGCATCTACAATAAATATATTTAGTCACAAAAAATAAGGTGACCTGATTATCAAAGGTGGTAAGAACACCAATACCCTTTGAATTGATTGTAAATTATGGGTGTCCAGCATTTTGAAAAATCAGGCCTCTGACTTTGTGCCTAAATATGGATTTAGGTGCTGAAATCTCGAAAGTTTTGGTCACGTATAACAAAATGCTAATAGTGAAGTGTTAAGAACTGGAAAGTTGCTTAGTTAATTGCTACAATGTTTTTACATTTTTGCACTATCTAGGTTTTTTTAAAATTAGAATTGCACTTTAACCAAAGAGGAGCTAGTTGCTTGGATTTCATTCAAACCTCCAAGTCCCCTCTCTCCCGCTATTTTCTTACAACACAACTATATTTCAGACAATTAGGGTTGCAATCTTTAACTGTTTGATGATGACATTTGCATTCTGTGAGACTATACAAATACAATAACTAAAGCAGTGTTGGGACATTAAGATTTCTAGCTTTCCCCACTACTCTCTTGCCAACTTTTGCAATTTTATTGCCAGTTCTGCAGTTTAGTGTTTTCCTAAATACCTCAGTTCTTGGTGTCGTGTTGTTGCTATGTTAGAAGAACCCCGAATATATATATATATATATAATAAAATGCAAGTGGCATGATTTTGGAAGGGGGTTGGGGGCTCTGACTCATGATTTTTGAATTCTTGGGGTTGGCAATATTACTAATATTTATGAAGAAGTACTGTGTGTCTCACACAACTTGCTGCATAACTTAAGCAGGTATGTGAGCGAGATAGGGCAATGGTCAGGCCTGGCTGGGCCAAAGGGCCTTAATGGACATGCTGGCTAGTTGAAGAGGCTAGCACTTAAGGGCATGTTGTATCTACAATCTGAATGCCTCCTGTGACATCTCCTTGTCCATTGTGTCCTGGCAGGAGGATCCATAATTTAACCCATGAAGTATTGTTGATGGAAATGCATTAGTAGAGATACAACGCATCCTTGAAAGTGAAATCTGGTTTAGTAGCTGTCATTAAAAACTGTATAATTATTTAACTTGTTTAAATTTGGTGCAGTTTCTCTCACTATATTTTTTTTCAGTGGTGATCATTACTTAGGATGAGCTCATTCATGGCACTTCTATGTTACACGGCTAAAATCTGCTGAGTTATACAGAAGTAATCCCACTGATGTCCGTGAAAGGACATCAGTGTAAGTTAGGCTCTGATCCTACGAACACTTAAACGTGTGCAGAAAATACACTGCCACATCCCTATTTTATCAGGTGTATGTGCAGAATTCAGTTTAAAAATATCAGAAAACTTTAGAGGAGAAATGAACATCCATATCATATCCGTCAAATATGTGAAGCTTATGGCCTTGTTCTAATCTTTAGCTCTTAGGCATGTTTATATTCACTTACATTTGACAATGTATCTTCCTTGTGATTTGAGGGATATATATTATTCCCAATATTTTGCTTTTCACGGTATTGCTAAATGGCAAGTAAGAGAAGATTTAGTTCAGGACATGTTTTACTGCTCATTTTATATTGTGCTGTGGTTAAAACAAACTTAAAGAAACAATGCAAATACATGTGCATAATTAAACAAATAATCTTATTCCTCTCTAAATATGCACTGTAGGCTGTAAGAAACAATTTTTTTAATCATACTGCTCTAAAAAGAATTCCTCTGGAGCTGAGGATGTTGTCGGTGGTACATCTCCTGTACCTTTTTAGAGCCTGATTCAGAAAGCCCTACCATCTCCACAATGATCATACTCCAGGAAATGTTATGCTAAAACAAATGGTACGTCTTGTCAAGTGCTTCAATGAACAATCAATATCAGGGGTTAAAGAGAGATTCAGAAAATTTATTTTGAAGTAGATTATAGAACAGGTGAGTTTTTTAATTAAAAAAAATCATTTTGTTCAATGATTCCACTGATGTGTTGTGACACAGAGATTGAGAACAACTGCATTAAGAGCTCTAGCTCCTTTTCTGTTCAGGTGATTGTGGAGTACACATGTTCCATCTCAATATTCCACTAAAAATTCCAGACAACTGGAAACCATTTGGATTGAGTTTTGGTGGAATATTTCACATGAAACTACCTTAGCAGTAAAATAAGTGTGTCTGAAATTTGGGTTTTATGGCTCTGATGCAACAGTTAAAAGTAATGCACAATCATTATTAGTTAGCAAAATGCTCCTAATCAGCTGTGCAATAATGTTTGAGTTCTGCATCCAAGAAGACTCGGATTGTGTAATGCTAATACAAGCAATTTACATATTTAACCAGAAAGTCATGAGTAACATGGCAACTTAGAACATTCATGTTTTATTATATTTTGCTTTTAATAATCTTTTTGGTGCCCACTCAGCGGCTTCTCAACCTGAACAATGATTTTACTAGTCTTCTAAATACTGCTCTACTTTGGGACCATGGAAGGGAAATATGCTTAGACTAGTATTGTTAAGTAAGATTTGCTTTTAAGAAGCACATTGCAAAACACTCACAAAAGATTTGGTGCTCCAGGAAAAGAATTTGGTATTATTGTCTTTTTTGGTACCTAGATCCTGAAAATACACCCTCCCCCAAAAACTGTTCATTCAGATTCCCTAGCTCCAAAGGGTTCAGAGGTTTCAGCAATGTTTTTAATGGTTAGTGAATAGTCCTGGATGCATTTATTGAAGGCCCAATGGTCACAATTTTTGTCTTACTCAGTTTCTAGGTAGTACCTTTGCATGGGTACAGTTAAATATGGTACAGTTGCAGTGGTGTTCTGCTTTTCCATTCAGGTTTCCCTTTTACTTAGAGAATGACTCTGCCAAAGTTGTGGTCCAAAAGGAACAGCGCCTAATTCATCTGCGAAGATGATTAGCACTGAATATTTTGATTATTACTGTGAAGTGCCAAAGAAACTGTAGGTTTAGAATTCTCCAGAAAGCCTGTTGACTACCTTTGAAGCACTTGCCTGTGTAATGTAGGCAAATCACAATGGCTGCGTCTACACTGGCAACTTAGGTCAACTTAAGGAGGCTTAAGTTGACCTAAACAAAAATCGCGTCCACACTGGGCTTTTATTAAGTCGACTTAAGTATTTCCTTAAGTCGACTTAAGGAGAGCTTAAATTGACTTAGGAACACCTCGTTTTACGTCAATTTAAGCCTTAAATCGACTCCTTAAATTGATTTAAAGCCAGTGTGGACAGGGATTAGCGCCTAAATTGACCTTATTAAGTCAACTTTGTTAAGTCGACGTAATAAGGTCGACTTGAAGTCGACTTAAAGTTGAGTCGACCTTATTAAGTCGACTTAAAGTCGACTTAACTTTTCTAGTGTAGACATAGCCCATGTTAGTTTAAGGATACTTTTTATGGCTGATGAGGATTGTAATTGGACTTAGCCTTTTGTCAAAATGAGTCCTTTTTGAACACTTGCTTTGGTTGTGATGGGTGCTGAAGAAATACATAAATAAATATACATCCATGTACTGCCTAAGTTCCTTGGCAGTATCCCCATGTGCTCAGATGCTGTGGTGATGAGGGCCATATGTGTACCTAGACAGACCAGCAGTCTTTTTTAAACAAGCAGCTGCCTCCTCCGTCTGTTGAGGACTCTGCTGCTAACTGAGCTAGGGAACCTTGGGCCAGGCCTAAACTTAAAGCTTTTTCCAGTTCAATAATGTTGGTTATGGGTGTGATATATACTACAGCTTATTTCATTTGGGGAGCTGATGTAAAACACTACTGGAAAAAACCAACTCTTTGCTGCACCTAGACAAGTAGAATTTACCCCTGTGGCTGTAGCAGCAAAGACTTTCTACTACAGACTAGACCTTCGATTCAAAAGCAGTAGCTTTACCAATAGATCAGAAGGGCAATGTTCAGTAACAGCCAGCAGCCACTTTGAGGCAAGACCCCTGCAACGAGATGCTTGGTAATATGCTGGGTCTGACAGAAGAGAAGCAGACCACTCAAGGTCAGTAGAAAGTCCCTTTCTAACAGTATTTTGACTTGTGTGTCCCAGCAGCACTCAAATCACACAAACATTTGTGGCAATAGCACTTCAGTATCACTTTACTCCAAATTCACAGTGGTCCTGTGGAAGTCCCTGGAGCACTTTTGTCATATTTGGGTAGTATGTTTCGAGCTGCAGGTCTCTGTCTTTGTTTTCAAGGTCATCAAGGTATCTGGGTGTCTTTCATGAGAAGCTAACACAGAAGCTAAAGCCTCTTTTTCTTCCAGTTTTGCTGGCAGGAACAAGCGTAATGTTGTTGTTGGCGTTTTTATATTGATAGGCAATAGCTATTATAAATATCTAAACTGGGAGGATACAGCTGGGATTGAGAGGTTACTGTGGGAAAGTGAAATCAAAAGACCTTTCTTCACTGACCCCTCACCCTGGTCCTCCCCCTCCACTCTGCCTCCCCAAATTTAACATTTTTAAGGGAGGAACAATTGGCATATCTCAAAGTTTTCTCACTGTAGTAATCCTCATCCTTTCATTTTATTCCATTATCTTTGTGACAAATCTAATTTAGACTAAGATCCTTGGGGCAGGGACTTATCAATGTTATTTGGCTGTTAAATTCTGTGCACCTCTGTAGCATTGCATAAATAACGAGTGGAACCTATTTGCAGTTCCTTATCAGTACTGCACCTTCATATAGTTGGCTTGGACACTACTGCAGAATCAGACAGCTGGGCTCTGTCCATTTTATTCAAAAGATATCCACAAAGGTGTGTGGAACTCCTCTGGCCAGTGACACACAAGATTATGTATTACAACGGTAGCTTTGAGACGGTTTGATCTCATTTTGAAAGTTGAGGATTGTCTTCCTTATGATGATTGATGACCAAGACCTTATTGTAAATGCCAACCTGGTGTTTGGAGTGGTTCATATGGTTTAGCCATAGAAATTGTGAGGCGTAAAAAGGCATTTTTCAGGAAGCAGTGATCTGCTCAGATTAAAGTTCTTGAAAGCAACGTCAGATTTGAGCTCCTGGTTGGAACCTTTTTTCCTGATGGAACTTAAGTATATGTCTTAAGATTCTGTAATTCTCCTCTGTATGAGCTCTGATGGCAGTTTGCTTGTTTATTTCCTGTTTAAAAGTGAATTTCCTATGGCTCTGGTCTAAAGAAACAGAAGGGAAGAACTGTTATTTTGTTATTTTGGCCTTTATCAGACTCTTTCAAAGACAAAGTCGTTTTTATGATTGTGTGTCCATTCAATTAACTTTCATATCTACCAGCACTGGCTTTGCTCTCTAGCCTCTGTACCTCTCCATTTTCAGTTGAACAACTTTGCCATTCCCTGAATATTGACAAGGTTCTTTATTTCTATAATCATTATTATGTACTGTTTTATTTGTATTATGGTATTACCCAGAGGACCTAGGGGTCAAAGTAGTAGCATCACTGACTAGTTTGGGAAGGGTGTTCTATACGTGAGGGCTCGCAGGAAAGAACGTTCAAAGATGCCAGTGGAAAAAGTGGCTGAGTTGTGGGGTTGAGTGAAGAGATGGCAGGATAGGTAGACTTTTGAATCACAAGCATGTGGATGGTGGTTAAAGACATGCAGTGAATAAACTCACCCGCAGAAGGGGTGCAAAGAGAGAAGTTAGAGACCAGAGGTGGAGCCCTGTGAAACCGCCCAGAGATAGTGAGATGGGAAAGGACCCCTCAACTGTAAGAAGCACTGAAGGAACAAGAAGAAAGATCAGAGAAAAACTGGGAAAGGACTGTATTGCAGTAGCATAAGGAGAGGAAAAAAAATTTGAGGATGTGATTAGTGGAGTCACAAGCAGCTTAAAGAGCAAGGATGAGCAATGGGCCTGAAATATAATCAAGAAGAGGTCATAAACAACTGTTGTGAAAGCAGGGTCTAATAGTAAGGCATTGAGTCTGTTTCCAGTGAAGTCAGTGACAATGTATGTTGCAGAATTATTGGTGACAGCATATCACTCTAGCTCCACTTCCTCTTGCAATTTGCATAAGTGCTCAGTAGAATGGCAAAACAAACAAGGAATTCTTTGGGACTTGTCAGTAGAAAGGCTCATCGCTGGCTGCTTGGAAGGCAAAGGGAGAGAATGCCGTCAGGAGGGTTGTGTTTCACACCCAAGCACTGTGGGTTGTGAGTCTTTATTGTTTATCTTCTTCCCATAAGTATCAACCCTTGAGGAAAACACCTTGGTGACTACGGTTTTTTCTCTTCCCCCTTAGCTGAATCATTCCACCAGCTAACACTCTCCTTGACTTTAAATGGGACCAGGAACATTTCCTAAGGGAGGAAAGCAGGTTCCTTATTTGATTGTTTTTAATCTCTGGAGAAGTGATAAAGCTAAGAAAACAATGGCTTTTGTTTTTAAGGAGCACTGTCTGACAGCAGAGAAGCAAACACTTTTCTTTAAATAACTGAGTCCCCTTCTTTAGGGTAATGTTAAACCTCAGCTGAAGGAATCTGTCATGCACCTACCTGGAAGACCATCTACTTCTATTATTAACATTTTGACTGGACAAGAGAGCATCTTCAGATTCATTGAGCCATAAAATTTGTGGAAGATATGAACTAAGAGTGGAGCTAAAGTTTAATGCTCATCATAACTCAATATTGTGAAACTGGTAGCAGAAAGACTGATTTATTTCTTCTTTGAAAATTAGCTTACTGTTCAACATATTCATAAATGATCTGAAAAAAGGGGTAAACAGTGAGATGACAGAATCTGCAGATGAGACAAAACTAATCAAGATAGGTAAGTCCAAAGCAGTCTGAAGAGTTACAAAGGGATCTCACAAAACTGGATGACTGGGCCACAAAATGGCAGATGAGATTCAGTGTTGATAAATGCAAAGTAATAGACATTAGAAAACACAGTCCCAACTATACATATAATATGATGGGGCTAAACTAACTGATACCACTCAACCAGGGCCATCCCTTGTGGGGAGCGGGGCCCAAGGCCAATCAGCCTAGGTGAGCCCCCCCGGGGCCAGCGCACTCCATCCCCCAGGGACTCCGGTCACCCTCCGGGGACTGGGAGCTGGCCCAGGCTGGGAACCCGAGGCCGGCCGCTGGCGGAGAGCCGGCCCCAACCCTGGCCCTGGCTGGGAACTGGAGGCCAGCCGCTGGCAGAGAGCTGAGTTGGCCCCGGCCCTGGCTGGTAACCCAAGACCGGCTGCCGGTGGAGAACCGGCCTGGCCCCGGCCCTGGCTGGAAGCAGGGGCCGGCCACGGCCAAGGACCATCACGAGGGGCAAGGGGAGGCTGGCCCTGGGCCCAGAGTGGCCAGGCCCTGTGCACCTGCCTCACCTCTGGGCCTGCCTGCTCTGCCCTGACTTGCTGCCATGGGGTCTGGGGCAATTGCCTTGTTTGCCCCCCGCCAAGGATGGCCCTGCCCTCAACTGGGATTTCTCTGTGATCCTCCGACCTCTTACATATCCTAACAGGCCAAGATTTTTAAAATGCAGTGTTTGACAAGATTATTATCTCACATCTTTACTATTTCAAGAGGTTGTTATCTAAGGGAGTTCTGTACTAAACATTTTTTATTATAGTATAATTAATTTTTACATAAGAATGGACATACTGGGTTAGACCAGTGGTCCATCTAGCCCAGCGGCCAAAGCTAGGTGCTTCAGAGAGAATTAACAGAACAAGCAATCATTGACTGAGTTATCCCCTGTTATCCACTTCCAGTTTTTACAAACAGAGGCTAAAGACACTCAAAGCATGATGTTGAATCCCTGCCCATCCTGGCTAATAGCTATTGATGGACGTATCCTCCATGAAATTATCTAGTTCCTTTTTTGAACCTGGTTATAGTTTTGGCAGTAATAATATCCCCTGGCAAAAAGTTCCACAGGTTAACTATGCCCTGGTGAAGAAGTACTTCCTTTTGTTTGCTTTAAAGCTGGTGTCTTTTAATGTCATTGGGCGACCCCTAGTCCATGTGTTTGTGAAAAAGCAAATAACATTCACTTTTTCGGCATCTGTTGTCATTTTATAGACCTCTCTCATATCCCATCTTAGTTGTCTCTTTTCCAAACTGAAAAATCCCAGTCTTTTTATTCTCTCCTCATACGAAATCTGTACTGTACCCTAATCATTTTAGTTTATCTTCTGCGTACCTTTTCCAATACCTTTTCCAATTCCAGTATATGTATTTTGAGATAGGACTATGAGTACTGCAAACATTAATCAAGATGTGAATGCACCATAGATTATATAGTGAAAGTGGAGAAGCTTGGCTTACTATATCAATCAGCAAAGCCAATTTGACAACCTATGTGAAAAGGCTTCAAAACACCAAGCCTCTGAACTGCATCTACACGTAGAAAGTCTTATAAGGCAGTGACTGTCAAAGCCACTTTTAGAAGTACTTAATAAGGCTGTTAAGAATGCTGGAGACACAACACATTTAACATGAACAAACATGGTTGTTGCATCATACTTCTATTTAATCAAGAGATACCACACACGACAAACTGGAGGCCACCATTAAGTGCATTGTCACTTGTTAATTCTGAGGTTGAATACCGGTTCCAAACTCAAGAAACGCAACTGGCTGGTTAGAAGCATGTGGTGCAGCAGTGAAAGACTCAGCAGTTGAAAAGTGAAGAACTCTCACCACATTAAAAAAATGTGCATATATGGCTGAGGAATGCATCAACACAAATGGGCATCAAGTGTAAAAGTCATTGGGTACGTTGTCTTGATGTCAGTGGGCCAATAGATGCATTTCTAAATGTTCAGGTTATGGAAGACACATCGGCTGCATCTGTGACAACGCACCACTCTAGGAGAGTTAAATGTAAATTGAACCTGAGGCAGATGGCTACTTGTGTGTTGAAGGAATGGGATAGGACATGGTATAAGTTCAATTTTACCTTTCTAGTCTGAGAAATGACATCCTTCTAAAGGAAACAATGTTTTCAGGAAAAGCTTTGAGGCGATATGCTGTAACATGTAAAAAAGAAATGATGATGTGCTTGTCCCAGCTGGTATGAAGGTGTGATGGCTTCTCTGGAAGTGTACCCCATGGGTGTAACTGCTGTGCTGAGCTTTCAGTAAGGAGGTTCTACATTTCACACACCTGGTGTCCTGCCAGCTCTGAGACTTGAGGCTGGCAGCAAACTCAAGAACCTGGGCAGGTTGAGGCTGAGCAAGCTGCATGTGTGATGCAACCAGTTTCCCTTTAAGTGGGTGGTAGCTGCATTGTCTCTGCTTAATTGTTCTTTTTCCACCAAATTCCTTGGGGTGGCTTCAGGGTTAATGAGAAGCATACCCCCTCTTTCAAAATGATTTTTTTTTTCAGTAAGAGCCACCAACGGGGGAAGGGGGGATAAATGCTAGAGAATAAAATGTTGGAGGGGCACAAACACTAGCTAAAATTCCTATATTCATGCTGCAGTATATGGATTTGAATAAAATAATCTCATGATCAGGTTCTGTCAATGACACCATGCTCCAGAATTCTATGTCCTTTGCTCCCTACATTGTGAGAAGAGCACATAATGGGTAAAATGAATTAAAACTGGTAATATGCAGATGTAGTAAATAAAAGAATATGGTCTGACAAGTTGGTGAAAGTGCTTCTCTGAATACTGTATATCCTGAGAGGTTGTCTTATTACCGTTACTCTGTTTTATTTTTAAAAAACGACATTTAAAAAATATTTCCCTGGGGCTGGGGGCCCAGGCTAGCTTTGTATAGATTGGAACACCCAATCACATTTGGAGGCTTCAGTTACCCCAATTTGGGTCAGTCATACAGCCCATATCCTTAGCCACCCAGCCTGTTGGCTCCAGACATAACAGAGCAGACCTTTTTCTTGGCTGTTCCTGCTGAGATCAACAACGTTTTGATTGTAAAATGCCCCCCGACAGAATTGGCAATCAGAAAAAGTTGGGCCACTTTGACTACAAAATTTAAATCCCACTCTTTCTCACACGTTGATGATGTACTTCAGGGAAGCCACTATTGAAAGCTGACAAGAAACCATGATTGTGGCGAGAGTGGATTGACAAGGGGGTAATTTGGGTTTCTCTCAGTTGATCTCAGAGGATCAGTTTCTCTATTCCAGTCACTCCAGTGACATTACAATTTACCTGGTCCAGCTGCATGGTGTTATCTTAATTTTAAGCCCCCGTTGAAGGACATCTTTGGTCCTGATACGCAGGGAGCATCAGAGGCTTCAGCATTGTTGTTGATGTGGAGGGTGCTCCATAAGTTCATCCAACCTGCTGTCGCCTCCTATGACTTCCTAGTCCAAAAGAACCTCCCTAATTTAAATGGTCTATTCCAGGCCCTGAACAAAGATTTGTGTATATTTTGAACTGTAGCCAACGGGAGCTACTTTGCAACGCATAAATAACACTACTGTTGATCTACAGTGAAGGTTAACCCGGCAGAAGATTGTATTTTGTTCACACTAGTCTTTGCCTAAGTTACAGTGCATAGGCCTCGTCAAAATAATTTGCAGCTGGAGATGTGGGTCTCCCAGAGCCACTCGTGCTCACATGTTTTGGGACTGTCTCAGAATACAATCCTTTTGGCTAGAAGTAGACAGGAGGATTAATAGATAATGGATACCTCCTTAAAAATTATTTTGTCAAAGTGTGTTTTGGGATATATCCCATCCATGGAAAGCTTGGCTCTCAGTTTCGAGCATAGCTTGTAACCAAAATCACTTGGGGCTGGTCTATACTGCCACGCAGTTTAGGCAGCAATCAAAGGAAGATATGCAAAGTACTTAAAGTACCTTATGTAGCTCTCTATGATTCCCCATCTTCTACTTACCATGCTGTTTTCAGTAGCCTGAGACGGAGGGAAACCCCGTCCCTCCAATTCAGGGCTACTCCTTCTGTGAGGGTGGTCTTCCAATGTCGGTTTCCTGATCAGCTGGTCAGATCTTCACAGATCTGGTCAGTTGATCAGGGAGATCGATCCGATCTGACAGTGGCGAATTCATCGCTGTCAGTGAAGACCAGCCCTCAGTTGCTACGGTGGAAGAGCAGACTGCCTCCAGCGATAGAAGCATGGATAGTGAATTGGCTGCCCTGACAGCTAAAGAGTGGGTAACATTTTGGAGAAGTGGAACCTCAGGGAGATTTGAAAAGAGTTGGTCTGACTTCTTGGAAATACTTGATTAATCACTTGTGGATGGAAAATGAGATGTCATTCTCTTTTCCTATCATTGCCTCCCTCCCTTTCTTTCCTTTACATTTCTCTTTCTGTCACTTCCTTTTTAAAAATAAATACAGTCCTAAGCAGCCTATAGGATTATAGAATTGACTCATTTGTTCAGATTTATAAAGAAAATAGTTTGGTGCTAAAACATAACAATCATATATGCTATACGCAAAAATCTCCATCTCTTAAATTAGCTAATTAATATAAATGTTAACAATAATAGGTCTTGTCATAAATGTGTCTGGGAATCTGTTTTTCCATTTGCAAATTATTCCTTATCCCTAGTGGTAGTATTTTATTACAGCAAATTATGTTCTGAATAAGGAAACTAAATGAAATTCTATAAAATTCTTAGCACTGAGCTTTTTCTGTCCCCCTTTTGCCACTTAGGAAGGAGTAGTATCTCCTGCTGATCTAGATCTTGTGATGTCTGATGGATTGGGAATGCGGTATGCATTTATGGGGCCGCTTGAAACGATGCATCTCAATGCAGAAGGTATGCCATTTTTCCCCCTAAGATTTAAATATAATTGTTTCCAAGGAATGATTTCTTGCATAAAACTTTGCTAATATTGTCTTAACAGTTCCCACCAGTGTAAGATTGACTCTAAATGTCTTTTCTCTTTTCATAATGTCCGTCTCAAGTCTTGAAATCATATGAAAGCTTTCACAGTTTCAGGGTAACTGCACCTGTATTTCACTTCCGTGGTCCCTTGAACGCACCCATTTGAAGATTTCTGACTCCCAGTCATCACCTCTCTTTGACGGAGACTGAGGTCTTTCTCTCTCCTGACTGGGATTTTTAGGCTGCATAGCTCCATGTATTGGCACCGTGACCCACAGCAAGCCAGGCTGCCTAAACAGACTAATGCCTACACTTTGCTTTTTCTATGAAGGCTATGATCAGGTTATTTTCTGCAGTAATAAGTTACCATGCAGCTTCTAAGTAAGTCTCTTTATTTTTGAGATAATAGAATTACAGAAAAAAACATAATAATTCATAATAAAAACTGATAACTGATAAAAGTTCCTATATGCATATTAACAGCCTACCAGAGGCATTCTAGTAAGACAACTCCTTCCACCCTTCTACAAGGATTACTGCCATCCTGCTTATCCATTTGCTAGATCAGAAAGGCAGCCCTGAGTCTGTTTAAATTCAGGCTATTTATCCAAAAATCCTTTCTTTATCTATTGGTCTCTGGAAAATATAGTTTGAATATAATATGGTATAATATGTGTTTCTACCAGGAGGTGATATCTCTGTGAGGGAACCACCTCTGGCTGATTTTCCTTAATTGTTCCCTACTGTTTTTAGTTCTTGGAAGAGCTGTCGTAGTCCTCCCCCTTTGAGCAGAACACAGTCATTCATAAATCATTCATTTAAAGCAGTGGTTCTCAATCTTTTGTGGGTCACAAATGTGTCCTGACACAGTGGTTGAGAACCACAGATTTAAAGCAATGGATCACAAATATCTGTCTCATCTCCCCAGAATGAGGGTACAAACAGTCCTGGCTGATGTAAAACGGGTTTTCAGGGACATAGCAGCAAATTGCCATATCTGTCACAGAAGGAGGTGGTTATTTAGCAACTCTTTCTCTGAGACCAGATCAAGTTTGTGATTTTAACTCTCAATAATTTAAGCTGAGTTACTCATTGTCCCAATTTTTGTCTCTTGGAAATGCCCCTGCATATGTAATTCAGCACAGTTTTAGGGCCAGCAGCAGCAGGACAAGACAGAACAGTTCCCCAGAGGCTGAGGTGTGAATACATGATCACTCTTTCCACACGGGTGCCGGGGTTTTAGATTAATTCACATTGATACCAATTTGGCAAAAGTATCCAGGTACTGTGAGTACAATAAGTGATGTATAGAATGCCCTAAGTCACCTCAGTTGATTGATTAACTATGCCACTTGATGTTTCCCACAGGTGTCTAAACTATTGTTAGTCATAGACATTAAGGGATCACCAGATCATCTAGTCTGACTCCTGTATATATCAGGCCACCAGCATCACCTGCACACTAAACCCAACTAGCAATGTTAGACCAAAGATTAGAGCCTCCACAGTAGACATGCCACAGACAGAAAACAGGAGGGAATAAGGTGCACCAGTACCTGAGGCCCCTGTTGTGGAAGGAAAATGGTTAAGTGAGAATATACCCAGATAATCCTATCAAGTGACTTGCACCCGCTCACTTCAGATGAAGGTGAAAACCCTCAAGGCCACTGCCAATCTGACCTGAGGGGAAATTCATTCTCGACTACACATGTGGTGATTAGTTAGACCTTGAGTATGTGAGCAAGAACCAGCCAGCCAAGCATCTGAGAAAAAGAGAATATTTGTTGCCACCCTCAGAGCCCTGGCCCACCCATCCAGCATCTCATCAGCAGCCAGAGCTATTGCAAATGCTATAGAAGAAGGAGACTTTTTAAAAAATAAAACACTCTGAATACACTGAGTCAATCCCTTCCTGGCCTCCTTGCAGGTGGGCAGCTGAAGCCCTGAAGCATGAGTTTGCTTAGCCAAAGAACAGATTTAAGATACTAATAGAATTTGGTATATTTATTAACTACAGTAAAGTAACTCCCCCAAAATGGTAAATTACTGAAAATAAAGGTGATATTACAAAATTAAAAGAAAATGTGAAAATATCAAAAAATTAAGATCAAATCACTGAACACCAAGATTATATATGAAATATAATCACACAACAGTGAACTAATCACAGATTGTAATGGCACAGTTATTAATTTTATCCTAAGTCTATACTTCAGTTAGCAATATGATGGTAACTTGTCTGACATCTCTACTCTCTGAATACGCAGTTTTCGTACCCATATAGAATTATGAATCTTCAATATAGATCCCTCAATTTGCCAATTCAGTTGCATGCCAGTCAACATAAACACCACTTAGATTGTCTGCTATTGCCTACTCTTGCAAAGCTGCATCACCATGCTGGGGAGCAAGATTCATTCTAGATATTTTCATTTTTAATCTGCTGAATTCTTGCAGTTTTTCCATCCTTTTCAGAACTTCCCAACTTGGCATATAAATCACATAAACATTTTCTCTTAACTTGATACAGCACCAAAGGAAAAGACAGGTAATGAAATGGCAAGGCACAGTAGCTGGATGCATCTTTATCTGTTACCACTCGGTTAACTTTTTTCTTTCATTCATGAAATTAAAATCACTTATGTCTTTGTTTTTCAACTGGGTTTGTGTTTTTGAGTTGAGAAGTGTCTGAGTATTCAGTTAGATAGTAACCTTGTAATCAGACCAGGGACGTAGATCAAGCCTGCCTACCACAGCACCCCATAGCAGCATGAACTTCGCTGCGGCTGTGGAGCCCAGTCAGCAGCCGTGGCTGCAAGTAGAGGTGTGCCAGTGCCTTTTTCCTACTCATGGCTCCAGCTGCTGCCTAGGACTCACAGGTGCGGTGGAGAAATTAGCGCTGCTGCCAGGCACTGTGGTGGTGGGTCTGATCTCAGCTTCTAGTCCTGTGACTGGAAGCTGCTGGCCCACCCTAGAGAGTCAGGGACCTGGCCAGAAAACCCCGCCTAGCTATGTCCCTAGGTCAGACACTCGGTCCCTAAGAAACTATTTAGATGAGTAGACTCTTTTCTCTCGAGTCATTTAAGCAGGTTAAGAAAGAGAAGGATCTCCTTTGCCATTGTCATCTGTGCTGTGAGGAGCTAGCTTTTCCCGTTCTCACTTCATTCACATTTTTACACTCAATAACCTCTGGTTATCATAAGAATCTTTGTTGGCATCCCACCATTTTAGGCTGGTCTCAGAGTGCAAACTATACTTGGACACCCATAAAAAATGTTGCTCTTAGTATTAAAAAATTAATTTTTAGACTATCATTCTTACACCGCACATTCCTTCAGAGCAGGCTAAGTCTCCATAAGCTTGAAAAAAGAAAGGAGGAGGAGGAGGAGGAAGTACAAAAGATGCAGGGTGTTCTCTAGTTTCCCCAGAGTGTCCAGCCTGGACATCTGCCCCTCCCCCATGACCCACATTTGTCTCTTCTCTGCGAGAAACATCTATTGTCATAAGTGCTGCAAACTTTTCCTTTTTCTAACTAGTGTTAGTCCTTTTCCTAATACCTTCCACTGTAGAGTCATGCTGTTTTTTCTTTCAGCTGAAGAAGCTGACTGTGTCAAAGCAGAATGTATCCCACTAGTAGATTAATACTAAGGTTTCTTTATGACTGTTAGTAATGTAGATCATGTGAGGCAAAGGTTTTTTTAATTGAAGAGGATGACTGTGCAGACTGGTAGCCCACATACAAAAGAATATGCTGCAATAGGTTTCTGGTAGCATTTGGCAAAGACAGTATTTTAACATTAAGAAACAAAATAAAATAGAGGGAGGGTAGTGTAGGTTGGTAATATATTGCTTTATAGTTCTCCCCTATAAAAAAAAAATACAGTCCCATACTGAGTGCAGGCCTGGACTGGGCTACGGGCAATGGTGCATTTGCCGGCTTGCTCAATTCCTTTCACCCTTGGGTCCTGCTACAGCCTACGCTGGATGTGTGAAGCATGTGCTTACATAGTATCCAGCACAAAGATTCAGGCTGTCGCTGACTGCTCTTATCAGAGAGTTTAACAGCATCGTTTGCTGGATGTCGTGCCTCATTGTAACTTATAAATATCAGTTGCAATTCTATGCTATCTTTCTCCTGTCTCTTCCACAGAGCTTTTCACTGGTGTGAGAACTGGCAGTGTAGGTCTCCTTTCCTTCCCCAGGATGGATTGTCTGGACCCACAGCGCCGGCATCACCTTCCAATTTGCAGCAAAGTGGGGGGAGGATTAGGCGTAGGTGAACTCTCCCTTTCTCTTACCACTCTGTCTAACCCAGCAAATCCCACCAATTCAATAGCAGTTGTCCACAGCCAGCCAGCATCTCTCTTCAGCGAGATATTCATCCTAGCAGCTCCTCTGAATCCTAGCTTAGCTTTGGGTCAGTCAGCAAAGAGGTGGTCAACCTAGGATTCGTGAGATGAGAAGCTAAGGTGAGATACAGGAGGAATTAGTGGGGAAACTAAAGGAACTATTTGGGGGAGGTGGAGTGTGAAATTTCAGATGTGGGAGAACTGGGTTTAGTTCCAAAAAGAAGAAATGATATTTTTCTCTTCTGGGAGAGGAGAACCTGATTCCTAAGGATACTGCTAGAGGACAGTGTTAGTTTCTGTTGTTTTGGTTGTTGGTGGGAAGGATACCCCAATCTACAAACTACCCAACCACAAATGTCCCACCCCAACCCACACCTATCTCTTATTTTCTTCCCCCCATGTTGGCAAATTGACTAACCAAAGGATATTGCTCTGGGTCATGTTATGAAGATAGAGGACTGTACCAATAGCCTTGAATACTGAACAAATGCCAGTCTGAAGTCACTTAACAGAAACTGAAATAGACACTTGAGAACTGAATGGGAACAGACAGAAAGGAAGCCCATATTTTTTTTTTCCCTAAAACAACAAGGGAAGTACTATAAGAACATCTTACTTAACATGATGATGGTGAATGTTGATTTCAGATCCAATACGTTCCTAACTCCTGAATTGGTCCTTTTAAGATTTGGCATGGTACTACCGCACAGAAATGCCATTGGCCCTTTTCCTAAGCATCACTATAATACTTAAAGAGTTTTTTCTCATTTATCTATCACAGTATTATTTTAACGCACACAGTACCTCCTTGTGTGTGTAACTAGCTATCTGTTAGTCTTTTGAAGTTTGTCCAGAGTCTGTAAGATAATATGTTTGTTTTTAAGCTTTCAGAGTTGCTTTAATCTCTATGAAAAATAAGCCGTAAAAGAGAGTATATAATTTTTTAAGATGTTTAAGTTTGAATGGGGGGCGGGCGGAGAATGCATATGTGTGGGAGGATAGATCTACTCTAGGGGCTCTCCTGATCTTGGTTGCCTCAGTATAGTTACTCCAAATTTATGCTAGTGAAACCATGATCAGAATCTGACCCTAAAACTGCTAATTCTAGCAGAGTGGGTTTCCAAGCCTTTTACTTAGGCGAGCCACCAACTCTTTCTAGGGGACCAACCATTGCCCCCTCTGCAGCTCCAGTCCCTCTCTCCCTGGGCTGCTTCCTCCATGCTGCTGCTGCCTGGATCATGCTCCTCACACTGCAGTCCGCTGCCCAGGGAAGTGAGATCAGGATCCAGGAAACATCGGCAATGTCTGGAACAGGGAGCAGATAGTCAGCACCCTGTCCCCATCCCACACCTGTCCCAAAGGCTCTTCCTTCATGCCCAGGGGCTGAAAGCGTTGGGGGAAAGGGACGGCAGAGAGCAGCTCCAGGGCATGCGTGACTCCACCTAGACTCTTCCTGCAATCTCCTATTTAGGAAGACGTTCTCTAGCCCATACTGGATATTGAGACTGTGAGGGACTTCTGAATAGTGTGACAGTGAAAATAACAATATATGCTGTCCACCATCCACTGTTGGGATTCCCGCTGGGGATTAAGGGTAGCACATGGCCCTCAACTTTATGGTGAGGCATAGGATTTTTCTGCCACTAGTGGGCATTCATGCTCATTTTAGAAATCTCTTGAAATGGGGAGAGTTGTGAGGAATGGGGCTTGGAATATAAAAAATATTAAATATCAGCATGAAAAAGAAATGTCAACCACAAACGATGATTCAGAAACACTTTCTGTGCTGGCCTTGTAAAATATATATACCAATTATAGTTAAAATGTATACTTGTTACTAATGCATTTCATGCAACAGGACAGACGATTCATATTATCATGGCCACTGGTTTAATGGTGAAGTGCTACTATGTACGGAACTAGGTTTAATCGTATTCTAAACTTTTAATCCACAGGCAAGCAAGCAAAAAGTGAGAGCTTCCCAAACTTAGGTAATGTCTACACTATAGAGTTAACTCATATTACACTGATGATCATGAACCTCTATAATTATACCGCTTGTGCATGTTCACACAATGTTCCTTGTGATGGAGCACATCCACCGGTGGTGCTCTTGCATTGAGAGAGAGCGAGAGAGCAGTGTACCGTGTGTAACTATCCCACTATGCAACTCTCCACCTTTTGCCACTAGTTGTGGGAGTAGGGAATGAACCGCAGTGCATTGTGTGTGGGCTCACTACCGCAGATGCTATTTTCTCTGTCCCATCATTCTATAGTTTTCCTGTAAACTGTGCACCCACCGTCTCTGTCTGAAAGCCTGGATCCGGCCTGCTCTCCTATCTTGTGATAAGTGTTATGAACACAACACAGCTGATCATGCAGTATTTCATGAGCTGTGAATCTTAGCTGTTGCCTGCCCTGTTCTATGCCATAGAAAGAAACAATTCCAGATTACTTTTGGCATTCACGAAGCAACTGCATATGTTGGGCCGCTGCTATTGTGCTCAGAAAAAAAGCACAACGTGGTGGGCTTGCATCATTATGCAAGTCTGGGATGATGAACAGTGGCTGCAGAACTTTCAGATGTTCAAAGCTACCTTCATGGAACTGTGTGCAGCACTCGACCATGTCCTGTGGCACAAGGACACCAAAATGAGAGCTGCCCTCTCGGTAGAGAACTGCTTGGCAATTGCCGTGTGGAAATTGGCAGCTCCGGACTGCTACTGATCAGTCACAAATCGAGAGTCCTGTGGTACCTTAAAGACTAACAAATTTCTTTGGGCATAAGCTTTCGTGGGCTCCAACACACATCGTCAGATGCATGAAGTGAAACTACAGTTGAGATGTGTGTATGTGTGGGTATATATACAGGCCAGGGTGAAGGAGGGCAAGTGTTAGCAAAGGCAGTTCAGTTAGGATAGATGAGGCCCATTCACATCAGTTGATTAGAAGGTGAGAATTTGTGAACAGGGACAATTACTTTTTGTAATGTGTTAACCATTCTAACTCCCTATTCAGACCCAGTCCTATTGTGTCAAGTTTGCAAATCAGTTCCAGCTCCACAGTTTCATGCTGAAGTCTGCTTTTGAAGTTTTTCTTTTGTAGTATGGCAACTTTCCAGTCTGCTACTGAGTGTCCAGGGAGATTGAATTGTTCTCCTACAGGTTTATGGATGTTGCTATTTCTGATGTCCGATTTGTGTCCATTTATTCTCTGGCGTAGGGAGAGTCCGGTTTGGCCAATGTACATGGCAGAGGGGCATTGCTGACACACGATGGCATATACCACAATAGTGGATGTGCAGGTGAATGAGCTCCTGATAGGGTGGCTGATGTGGTTGGGACCTGTGATGGTATCACTGGAGTCGATGTGCGGGCAGAGTTGGCAATGGGGTTTGTTGCAGGGACAGGTTTCTGGGTTAGTGTTCTTGCTGCATGGCATTCGGTTGCTGGTGAATATTTGCTTCAGATTGGGGGGCTATCTGTAAGCAAGGATAGGCCTGCCTCCCAGGGCTAGAGAGAGCGTGGGATCATCTTCTAGGATAGGTTGTAGATCTTTGATGATGTGCTGGAGGGATTATAGCTAGGGGCTGTAGGTGATGGCCAGCGATGTTCTGTTGTTTTCTTTGTTGGGTCTGTCCTGTAATACCCTGGGTACCCATCTGGCTCTGTCGATTTGTTTTTTCACTTCCCCAGGTGGGTACTGTAGTTTTAGGAATGTTTGGTAGAGTTCTTGAAGATGTTTGTCTCTGTCAAAGGGATCGGAGTAGATCCAGTTGTATATTAAGGCTTGACTGTAGACAATGGATCGTGTAACGTGTCCAGGGTGGAAGCTGGAGGCATGTAGGTATGTATTGCGGCCAATTGGTTTTCGGTATAGGGTGGTGTTAATGTGTCCATCCCTTATTCGTACTGTAGTGTCCAAGAAGTGGATTTCTTGTGTGGACTGGTCCAGGCTGAGCTTAATGGTGGGGTGGAAATTGTTGAAATCCCTATGGAATTGTTCAAGGGACTCTTTCTCGTGGGTCCAGATGATGAAAATGTCATCAATGTAACGTTGGTAAAGGAGAGGCACTTGGGGATGAGATTTGAGGAAGCGATGTTCTAGGTCAGCCATAAATATATTGGCATACTGTGGGGCCATGTGGGTACCCATAGCTGTGCCGCTGATTTGAAGGTATAGATTATCTCCAAATCTGAAGTAGCTGTGGGTCAGGACAAAGTCACAAAGTTCAGCCACTAGATGTGCCGTGTCATCATCAGGGAAACTGTTCCTGATGGCTTGTAGTCCATCTTCGTGTGGAATGTTGGTGTAGAGGGCTTCTACATCCATAGTGGCTAGGATGGTGTTTTCTGGGAGATCACCGATGGACTGTAGTTTTCTCAGGAAGTCACTGGTATCACGAAGATAGCTAGGAGCGCTGGTGGCGTAGGGCCTGAGGGGAGAGTCCACATAGCCTGACAATCCTGCTGTGAAAGTGCCACTGTCCGGGATGATGGGGCATCCAGGATTTGTGGATCTTGGGTAGTAAATAGAATTCCCCTGGTTCGGGCGCTTGGGGTGTCTCAGTGTAGATTTGTTCTTGTGCTTCTTCAGGGAGTTTCTTAAGCAGATGTTGTAGTTTCTTTTGGTATTCCTCAGTGGGATCAGAGGGAAGTGGCTTGTAGAATGTGGTGTTAGAGAGTTGTCTGGCAGCCTCCCGTTCGTAATCTGACCTATTCATGATGACTACAGCACCTCCTTTGTCAGCCTCTTTGATTATAATGTCAGAGTTATTTTTGAGGTTGTGGATGGCATTGTGTTCTACACGGCTGAGGTTATGGGGCAAGTGATGCTCCTTGTCTACAATCTCAGCTTGTGCATGTCAGCGGAAACACTCTGTGTAAAAGTCCAGTCTGCTGTTTTGGCCGTCAGGAGGAGTCCATGCAGAATTCTGCTTCTTTTGGCCTTGGAAGGAAGGTATCTGTGGGTTAGTGTGTTATTCAGTGGTGTGGTGGAAATATTCCTTGAGATGGAGAAGGTGAAAGTAGGCTTCCAGGTCACCACAGTACTGTACCATGAGTGCGGGAGTGGTGGGGCAGAAAGAGAGTCCCTGAGACAAGACCGATTCTTCTGCTGGGTTGAGCGTATAGCTGAATAGATTTACAATATTGTCAGGTGAGTCAAGGGTATCGTAGTTGTGGTCCCTTGTGGCTTGTAGGAGCTTAGATGGTTTAATGTCCTTTTTCCTCTGTAGAGAAGCGAAGTGTGTGTTGTAGCTGGCCTGTCTTGTTTTTATAAAGATCAGCCACATGGAAGTTTGTGTGGAAGTTTGGCTTTCCATGAGAGTCTCCAGTGTTGAGAGGTCTTTCTTGATCTTCTCCTGTTTGCTGTACAGGATGCTGAACAGATGGTTCTGTAGTTTTTTTCAGAGTCTGTGACACAATCTCTCACCATAGTCTGTCGATCGTAATGGATTTTTCACTTTCAGTCCATTTGGTATGATGTCCGTTTGTTTGCACTTGGAGAGGAAGATGTCTGTCTGTATTTGTGCGAGTTTTTTCAGGAGATTGGTAGATTTCCATTTCATATGGCTAAATTCAGTACCTTGCATAGTGACAATATTTAGAGGGGTAGCCATGTTAGTCTGTGTACAGTAAAAACAACATGAGTCCCATGGCACTTCAAAGACTAACAAATTTCTTCCAGCATAAGCTTTCATGGGCTCCAACCCACTTCGTCAGATGCATGAAGTGGAAACTGCAGTTGAGAATTATATATACACATGCCAGGGTGAAGGAGGGCAAGTGTTAGCAAAGTCAGTTCAGTTAGGATAGATGAGGCCCATTCACACCAGTTAATTAGAAGGTGAGAATGTGTGAACAGGGACGGTTACTTTTTGTAATGTGTCACAAGTCATTTTGGAGTGGGAAAGTCCATTGTGTGAGTTACAGTCACACAAGTGTGCAGGTCAATTAACTGCATCCTGTGATGAAGGACTGTGACTCTGGAGAATGTGTATGAAATAGTGGATGACTTTGTGGCAATGGGATTCCCTAACTCTGGCAAAGCGATAAATAGCACACAGATCCCAAGTTTGGTCCCAGGTCGTCTTATGACGGAGTACATAGGGTGCTTCCCCATGGTATTGCAGGCACGGATGTGTCACTGGTGTTATTTCACTGATACTAATGTGGGTGGTCAGTTGAAATGCTGATAGTGATCCTGCAAGGCCCAACCCACCCTTTACTCCCATGGCTCAGGAAACCTTACACTGTAAACCTTGACAGCAGCAAGGAAAGCTTCAACAACAGGTTCAACTCGTGCAGAATCACCATTGAATGTGTGTTTGGCAGAATAAAGGCTCGCTGGTGCTGCCATTTTGACAGGTTAGACCCCAGCAAGGAAAATATTCCAATGGTCATAGCAGCTTGCTGTGCTTTACATAACATTTGTGAAGCTAATAGGTAAACGTTTCCCTAGGTTTGGAATGTTGAGACAAATCACCTAACAGCTGATTTTGAACAGCCAGATACTGGGACTATGAGAAGAGCTTGATTGGTGGGGGATGGAGGTGATGGGGGACTATTTGAATCAGAGATGCTTTGAAGTAGCATTTTAACAATGAGTCCCAGAAATGAGTCTTCCTGCAAAGCATTCAGCCAGGCTTTGGTTACTTATGACCCTTCCAATGATTACTTCTTGAGCATTAATTGTAGCCTGCAAATGAGCCAATTGCCACTGTGTTTAAATTCCACCACTAACATCCATGTCTAGGACCAAATAAAGGTTCATTTTCTTTCCATGAGTACATTTTTATTAAGCAGCAATAATCAAGACATAGAATTCAATTTCTTAGAAGGGTTGTGGCACTGAGGAACGTCTGTTAAGGGAGGCTCTCGTAGCTGTGTGTAAATCAACCTGTCATTAAGGGAACCAGTCTAGAGAGGTGGTGTGCAAGGGCTGGGAACATGCAGGGAATGTTGACAGGGGGGTTGGCATGCAGTTCTGTGTATGGGCTGCTGGAAAAGGTGGGTATGCATTTTTTGTGACTGCAGTGCATTCAGGGACTTCAGCATCTCTGGTCCTTCATCAGTTTTATCATTCGCTCCTGGTCATTAAAATTCACTCCTGGCCCTGCTTCCTCTCCTGGCTCTCTGTTATCAATTTTTTGTTAATTGTTTCTTTCTACCCTTGTGATTGTGTCCACTGGCATCAGGTGATTGGAGCATCTCCGTAAACATGTTTTCCTTAATACTCCTGATTTGCCTCTGTATCTGACAGAGGCACTCTGCTGGTGTGTATGGATTTCCCAAAAAGGCACATCTACAGAAGCACAAAACACCATAAACAAGAGGCTGTATTGTAAGTGCACTTGCAGCATTGAATCATAATAGTTAAATACATCTCTTTCTCGTTTTCCCTTGGAAAGCACACAGCTCAGCTATCACCCTTAGCATGATGAGTTCGGCACAGGAGGGAAGGGCCAACGTGGGACAAAGTCTCGGTGGTTTCCAAAGGGGATCACTCCAAGCATTCTTGTAAATTCTGGCACTGTTTCCCACAATGGGAGTGATCAGAGCCAAAAATCTCACTCCTCAGGATAACCAAGAATGCAAGGGTGCGTCTCTTGCATGAGTGTAGCTTCAGATCAGGTCCTCGTGCTATTCACCTATGCGTGGCTTTGGTTCCTGTAGAAGTAATTGCAGATTGGTGCAGCAGAGTTTCCTATAGCAGGGAAAGAAATAAAGCAGCTCTTCCAAGGAACCTTGGGCAGAGGATTGGCAAGTACCTCTGGGAAAGTTTCCCAGAGATACTTCTTGAAGATTCTCATGAAATCTTGGTGTGCATTAACACTCTCTTTTCCACAGGATCTCCACTACATAGCTGCCTAGGGGAATGGGAAGCACACACAAACACTAAATTTCCATCCTGTAACCCACTTCTAACATATCATGAAACAGAGGACAGCTGTACCTCAAGTAACTGAACAGTATGAACTCAGAATGAGTGCTTATTGGAGCCTCCCTTGCATCATGCACACTAGAACTGGATGCTGGGATTGGTTTGAACCCTCCAGAGTCAAGAAGAGGTGCCTGGCTTGCCACATTACCAGACGAGCTTGTTACGTGTCCCATCTCTTCCTCCAACTTCACTTTCTCATTTACTGCTTCGTCTTCAGAGTTAAGTCCACTGGCCATTGTCTAGAACCCACCTGAAGTATCCACAGGGTTCTTGAGGATGGAGATGCGGTTGCCATTGAGGATGGTGTCCAGCTCCATGTAAAAATGGCAAGTCTTGGGCACGGCACTGGAGTCACAGATTGCCTTTCTTGCCTTCTGGTACACCTGCCTCAGCTCCTATATCTTCACATGGCTTGGAGGCGTGTTCTGTTCATGGCCCTTCTCCACCATGCCATGAGCAATCTTCCCATAAGTATCAAAGTTCCTACTGCTGGAGTGGAATTGGAGCAACACAGCCTCCTCTCCCCACAGACTCAGCAGATCCAGTGAACTCTAGGCAGGAGAGTGTTTGCTGCAGAGAACTGGCATGGTCAGCTGGGAAGATCAGATGTGAACTTTCCATGCTGAATAAACAGGAAGTGGAATATTAAAAATTCCCAGGCCTTTCAAGGGGGAGGGGCAGATGGCTGTTTACCTGCAGAGTTCAAACTGCTGACTGAGTGGTCAGAATTGGCATTGTGGGACCATTTGTGGAGGCCATTTACAGTGGTAGAAACAGGAGCAGGGTCTACACTAACACTTCATCCATCTAAGTTTGTTGCAAAAAGATTTATGTTGCTGGTTGAGGTGGTTTTATTTTGTTGGCATAGTAGGGGAGTTGAATCAGCAAGAGGAACATTGCAGTGTGTACACTTCCACTCTTGTCCATGAAGCTGACTTCTGTTGGCAGAACTGTGTAGTGTAGACAAGACCATGATCCACACTGGGTGAGAAAGAACTTTGTGCTTCTATTATGATAGTGCTTAATGGATGAATTGAATGCCGACTGTTACCGGTTCATGCCATGAAATATCCTTGCATAGGCCCATCATTTATATCTCACTCCATGAGGTTCAGTAAAGCTGAGAAAAATCTGTTTAGGCTCTCCTGATGTGGAATTTTTCTTAACGTTCCTTTCTGAGAAAAGTTTCATCCATTTTAATGTTCCATCCATTTGTGGGGACTAAACATAAACATAAAAAGTGTTATGGAAAGGGGTTTCCCCTTTTCAGCCAGCTCAATTTGTGGCTCTCATGTTTGGTGCTGTGTTGACTGTAGAGTCCATGCTTTTCGGAGCAGGAGCCAGGTTTGTACATATTTTTGTGAGATGCCTCATTTTTGGGTGACTGAAAACAGAAGTCCGAGTCTTTTAATTGTTTAAAGATCAGTGTCACAAAGTCCTTTCTGTAGTCCTTGAGGACAAAGTTATATTATTAAAACAAACTGTAAGAATTTGTGCTCTGCAACAGACCAAATACTTTTTTTCACTCCTATTTTAGGAATGACAAATTATTGTGAGAGATACCGTGAAGGGATAATACGTGTTCTAAAAACCTTTGGGCCGGTACCAGAATTTTCAGGCGAAATTGAGCAGAAAATCAGCCAGGTGAGTGTACAAGACTGGATTGATGTGATGTCCTAAGGACCATGAAAATAACGAATTTTGGCTCTAGTTTCTTTGTAGTGATCACTTGTTTGATTGACTCTCAGAAGTACCTCTGCTCTGTATTTCTCAGGACGAGTATGTACTTGGACAGATTGAGACTGCTGAAGTAGCATTTACATGTTAATATAAATCCCTTTGTAAATCGCTTTGAGATCTATGTGTGAAAAATCACTGAAATGTAGAACTAGAAGGAACCTGCATAATTCATCTTGTCTGGCCCCCTGCACTGAAGCAGGACTAATTATTATCTAGACCATCCCTCACAGGTCTTTGTCTAACCTGTTGTTAAAAAACCTTCAATAACAGCGATTCCATGACTCCCTAGGCAATATGTTCCAGTGCTTAACTACCCTTAAATGCCATCTAAGAGCTAAGTAGTATTATTATAAGCTATTCACTATGCCTTGGCAGAACTCTGAGAGCCAATACAGATTGCTCTCACAGTTTTCATAGACAATTAGTGGCTGTACAAACAGTAAGATATATGCTTTTTCTTTCTTTTATTTCTATCTACCTGTTCTGATGAGCAGAACTGGGAGGGCAGATTGTTGGCATACCTGTGATGTGGTATGAATAATATTGGGTAACAGTTTCTTGTTTTTATTTTTGTTAAGGCTCTAATCTGCAAAGCACTTAGGCACATGGCTAACTTTGATTACTCACATACTTAAAGTTAAGCACCTGCTTATGTGCATTGCTGGATTGGGGCCGAAGTTGTTTATCTTGCATCTGAGTTCTCCACCAGTCTGATTTCAAATCTATCACCACATGGTTTCATTACTGCGTTAATATAAATCAGGAAACAGCAGAGAGTGTATGGTTAACTATGCTTTTCTATTTGACATCCTTCTTAATGCCTCTACAAATGAAAGCCTGGAAACAATCATGTGACCTTTTTGGAATTCCAAATTCCATCTTGGCCTCATGCAGATTCTGTGTCTCCTTGTGCCTTGGGCTTCATCAAAGACAGTGACAAAGCTAGTCTTACAGGGATCTTTCCCCAAAGGACAAAACATGAAACACTTTTTATGCTGCTTCCTGCCTCTTCCATGTTGCTCTAGAATAGTTGCAACTTGTGAATTATTATTAGTGGCAAGAACTGTGCTGCAAATGATGTGGGCATAGGCTCAAGCTTTATCCAGCCTCCATTATATTGCTCATGGGTTATCTTTCCATTTTCTGACCTACGAGCTGATGGCCTTGGGTATGAAAGTGCAGAGACAGAAAGACTTCCTTCTTTGAGAACACACCAGTCAGGAACATGCAACTGCCATGAGCCTGCTACCTATTGTTGCTCTTCTGGTGGGCCATTTAACATACAGATCTTCAGGACCCACGAGGGTCCATTTTTCTGCACGTTGTTTTAGGTATTGTTTTTGCCTCTAGGTGCAGCCTGTCACTTGTCATGGCTTCTGGCACCGAGATCCTATTTAATAACTTTAGCCGACTCCTGATGCCACCTTTGCAAAAAGTGATAGCTTCGTTGCTTGGATGTGCCTCACCTTATAATTTTCTGTCTCCAAGGCTGCGCTCCTAAAATGTGGTTTGTGAGGCGCAAAGATCAGGTCTTCAAACTCCTATATGTGCACTTGAATTAGAGCACGCACCTAGCTGCCTAAAGGGCCACGGCTGTCTCCTCCTTCCTAGGTAATAACGGGGTTTTGTCAGAGGACTTGACAGCTGCTTCATGGGTAAACAAGCAGACAAGTTAATGCCGAGTTGCTGCCAGTAGACACAGACCTTGTTTACGCTAGCACTTGTGTCAGCAAAACTTTTGTTGCTTGGGTGTGAAAAAAACACCTCCTTGAGCGACATAAATTTTGCTGGCATGAGCATTCATACAGTGGCATCTTCCACAGACATGGCTATGGCTGCTCTCTGAGCTGGTTTTATTATGGCAATAGGAGAGCTCCCTCCCGTCAGCGTAACATGGCTACACTGTCACTCGGGAGTGTGGGTTTCACACCCAAGTGACAAAAGCATTGCCAGCTTAAGCATGAGAGTAGACAAGGCCGTCCGTGGCTCTGTGTGAGGGCTGGTGTACGCTAGATGTTAGGTTGTCCTACTTGTGTTGCTCAGGGGCATGAGAAAGTCACATCCCTGAGAGACATAATTAAGAAAACCTAAGCCCTGGATGCAGACAACACTACATTACCAGAAGAATTCTTTCATCAACCTCACTATCACCTCGCAGAGAAATGATCTACGACAGCAATGGAAGAACCTCTTCCTTCACTGTAACAAGTGTTTACATTACAAGACTATGATGGTGCAAATGCAGTGCGACAGCTGTGCCCCTGTAGCGTTTCTACTGTAGACATACCCTGAGCTTCCACTACCATTAGGCTAAAAAGTTCTCCAAACTATAGCGAAAGGTGGGAGCTCCAACCTCCAGGTACATCTCCTCACTGTCCACTGAAGAGATTAACTAATTTCCAACTAGTGAATTGGACAGCCTGCAGGAAAAATGGTATGAATTAATAGTGTCCTCCTTTCCTTGGAAAAGAGGCATGTTGGTCTTAAACAGGCAAGGCATTGATACAGGCAGCTAGTGGTGCTTGTGACCCTTCTGCTGTTGCCAGCAGAATCAGAACCCATATGACAGTTACCAACATGAATGTTCATTTGAAGAGAGGAGAGAACAAACAAAAACAATCTTAGTTAGAAATTTCCAGCATGCAACATGAGATTTAATCTTCTATTTTCTTTATTTCAGGCCATGAGTGAAAAAACTCCAGTTGATGCAGAACATCTAAATGCCAGAAGAGCATGGAGAGATAAATGTCTCATGGGTCTTGCCAAGCTGAAAAAACAAATAAAGTCCAACTAAGCTGCATCCTTCTGTTATACACAAGGGCGAATTATTGGCAGGTCTCCACAAAAGGGGGTGCTTCCGTTTCCACAGGCAAAAATCTGTATTTGTTGGTGCAGAACAGGTGACTCAGTATGTAGGCAATGATTTTTGCCCATGTGCGAATGCAGGGACTGATTCAAAATGTGATCCAGATTGTCATTGAATTATTAGAGACAGGAACTGCTTAAGAAACTAATTCATGAAAAGCATATTTTCTGCTTATTCTAAATGCTTTAATATTAGCTTGTGCAGACTTGTAACCCTGTCAGTCTCAGGCTACTGAGATACAAGGTGAGTGAAGCAATATTTTTTATTGGACCAACTTTTGCTGGTGTGAGCGATCTGAAGAGCTCTGTGTAAGCTCAAAAGCTTGTCTCTCTCATCAACAGAAATTGGTCCAGTAAAAGATACTGTTGTAGCAATCTTGTTTCTTTAACACTAGCTAGCATCAACATTATTAAAACTGTATGATAGACGGGCACACAATCATTTTTAAAATGATATCATTTATAATCTTGCTTGGGGATATGTAGCCTCAGCAGTGCTTTCAAAGATCAGGCAGACATCTGCTGTTTGTCGTTATGGGACAAATTCTGCTGCCCATAATCTTCTTGGACTTAATTAGCTCTGTCTAATTTGACTGCATTGGAGTGAGAGGAGAATTTGTGGAATGCATCCAGAAAACCTCCCGGCACTGCTCCCAGGGAGAATATGTTTGGGGTAGGGGAGGGATCCTCTGGCCATTCTCTCCACAGAGTAGGAGCACAATAGCTTCAGGAGTTACTGCCACCCAGCTCTGTAGCTGTTCCACAATCTAGGTGAGATAATTTCTTTCCCTTCCCTCTTCTCTCCCGTAGGCATTTGGTGGTAGACAAGGTGTAAGTACCTGAGTAGAATAGAGCAGAATCCCTCCCTGCTTCACAGCTCCTGTAGGACTCATCAGAGCCCCCCCCCCCCCCGTTTTTCAGGCTGTGTGCTTGACAGCACATGACTTTACCCTAACAACAGTGAACAGTTTGATGTCACCAGTGGTTTATGGCTACCTAAAATACCTGTGTCCCAGTTACACCTTATTTAGAAGAGATAAAAAGATGGTTAGAGTTATTAAGTTAGTTAATGTAAGAGGCTGTGGTGTCTATTGGACAGAGCACAGAGCTGGGACTGGCTTCCCATTCTAGTTCTGCCATTGACAGGCTGTGTTACTGAGGGCGAGACACTTCCCTGCTCAGTGCTTTTGTTTCTTTTCTCACCTGTTGCCAGTTTAAATTGTAAATTCTTTGGGGCACGGATTGAGTCTTAATATGGGTCTATACAGCGTCTGACGAAGAGGGATTTTCTCCCACGAAAGTTCATGCGATAAATAAATTTGTTAGTCTTTACAAGTGCCATAGAACTCCTTGTTTGTTTTGTTGAACTAGACTAACGCGGCCACCCCCCTGGAACTTGTCCACAGTAACAATTTCATTATGTCTTAGATGATTACTTGCTCTGCTTCAGCTTCTTTTGAAATGTTTGAAGATCTCGCACATCATCAAATATTTGTCTTCATGTCGTTCTTTGCTTATGAATAAAAGGTTGTAATGAAATACGCTGACTACCACAAAGGTTCTGTGCAATATTTTATTGCTTACACTGAAAATCGGTTTGAGATGGTGCACTCTGTTAGGGGTAAGTGTGCTGATTAAAAATGTTGCAGAGGTCACTTTGGAATCCAGTCCGCAAGAAATAATGTGCAGTTGCTCAGAAATGGATGCTAATGGCCAAACTGATGCACTATTGAACCCACTGCAAGTGCCAAGCATTAAATAACAATGAGTGTCTTATTGTCAAATTGCCTCATGGAAAGCCTTGGAAGGGACACAAAGTACAGAACAGTGGCCAGAAAGGGAGGTAGTATGTTGCAGGAAAGAGATCTTGGGAATGACGTTAGTAGTGTGATTCCAACACCTGTCTTACTATCCATTCTGAAAATACCATTGTAGGCTGCACTGGAGGAACCACCAACATGAAAAAAAGACGTAGATTTCATCTACACTGAAAAATTATATCAGCATAGCCACACTGGTCAGGGAGTGACCAATCCCACCCCCGACTGATGTAGCTATGTTGACAAAATCCGCAGGGTAGACACAGCCATGCTGATGGAAGAGGGATTCCGTCAATGTAGCTAAGTTCGTTTTGGGCGGTGGTGTTCCTACTTGACAGAAAAACCTCTTCCCTCACTGTAAGCTGTGTCTACATTGCAAGAGTATGCTGGAATAGCTGCACTGACATAACTATGGCCTTGTACACACTACAAAGTTATTGCGCGATAAAGCCCTTTAATGCGCAATAACAAACAGAGCGTACACACACAACTTACAGTTATTCCGCGTTAAGTCCCTTCTTTTTGCGCAAAATGTAAACCACCTAAACGAGCGTGGTTGCTGCTAACGCGGAATAGTTGTTGCGCGATGGCCAGTGTGTGTACGCTTATCGCGCAATGTGAATATAACGGAAATGGCCCACAATTCAAATTCCATCCCTTCTGCACTTCCGCCTGTACTCTATCGTCGTGACGTCATTTTTCCCGACCTCCTCTTCTGTCCCGCGAATTTTTGAATTCAACACTCTCCCTTCTGCCTCGCTGTTCGGTGCTGCTGCCTCTGTGTGCTTCGCTCGCAATGTCGTCGCGCCGCAGCAAACGAGCTCCAGCCTGGACAGCAGCAGAGGTGATGGACTTGATCGGCATCTGGGGAGAGTCCGCCGTGCAGTCACAGTTACGTGGCAGCCGGAGGAATTTTGACATTTTCGGTCAAATATCCAAAGCCATGACCGAAAAGGGGTACGAGCGAGACACCCTGCAGTGCCGGGCAAAGGTGAAGGAGCTGCGGATAACATTTCACAGAGCCAGAGAGGCTAACCGGCGCTCTGGCTCCGCGCCAGCAACGTGCAAGTACTATAAGGAGCTGGAGGCGATCCTGGGCGGCGATCCCACAACCACCCCGAACTGCACGGTAGACACCTCGGAGACTGCACCCCAAACAGAGAAGGCAGCAGAAGGCGACGAGGCAATTGTGGACGAGGAATCAGAAGAAGAAGACTACGAGGACGGAGAGAACGGAGCCACTGACCCGGGGAGCCAGGAGTTATTTTCCACCCAGCCAGAAACAAGCTCCACTGATTCCTTCTCCACGCCTACCCAGGAATCATCAGAAGGCAGCTCTGGTAAGTCCCGTTCGCAATGTCCTCTATTCTAGGTGCTACAGCTCAGCGTAGACATGGTTTTTTTGCAAGGGGTTTTTGTTTTCGGTGTCCTCAGTTCTGTTCCTTACAGAACTGTAAAGGTGTTTCTAGCATTACTTAAAAACGTCATCGATGTATGCCTCGATTTCCAAGTAGTCGTTCCCTTTCAACTCACTGAACGCGTCATCCAAATATTTCCAGAGTCTTCTCTTCAAATTACATGGTAGAGCATTCCTTTGCACTCCACCATTCAGGGACACTCTTCCTTTCAGACTCGCAAGCACTCCTGCGGGCAACATTGCTGCGCACAGTCCTGCAGCGTAAGGTCCCGGCTTGAAGTCGGCAACATGAAGGAGATGCATTCTCGCTTGCAGAGGCACTCTAAGCAGTGTGAGATCTGCCTCTATTTCAGCCATCTCGGGCACGGGATCAGAACTTGGTGTGGCAATAGTCAACTCTCCGTTGTACTAGCTCTGCAACCCGTACCAAGCTTTGGGAAATCTGTTACCGCCCCCCCATAGGTCCCCTCTTGTGTATTGAAGGAATGTGTGGGGAGAACAACATCATTTGCTCCTGACCGTGGCGAGAACAATAGCGGCATTCTACATTTTTCATATCTGAACAGGAATGACCTTCGGTGGACAGTCTACAGCTGCAGCTGAGCGTCTGAGGAGGATAAGGCGGAGGCCTCGCAGGAGCAAGGAAGACGTCTTCCAGGAGCTCATGCAGTTCCATGAGGCTTCTGCGAGGGAGACAAGGCAATGGAGGAGGCAGTGCAGGCAGGACAGGAGACAGAGCAGTGCGAGGAGAGAGCAGCAGAAGGATGCCCTGATAGGCATCATGCAGGAGCAGACCAACCTCCTCAAGACCATGGTCGGTCTGCTACAGGCTCGCACCCCCCATCATCAGCCTCATATGCCTTTCAGTGCATCCACGCCACATTCCCCCCCCCAGACAGTTTTTAGACCACCATGGACATCCATGGTGTAACCCTAACAGAACCCCTCCCCCAACATATGTAGTTGAGTCCCGCACCTACACCCACCTTTAGTCCCTACTCCCCTCAAACCCGAGTTTTGATCAATGTTAATTAAATAAAGTTGAATCCTTGTTAAACTTAATCAGACTTTCTTTATTTGTTTCATTAATTTAACATTAACGGTTTTTGATTCAATGAATGTTTACAGGGGAAAAACACAAAATTTCTAAAGCTTAATTTTTAACAGTTGAAACATATAGGAAATGGTTAGTAACTATATTCAAAGGTACAATTTTAACCAACAGTACTAAAATGGGTTTTTAACGCATCCCTTATGCGAACTGCCCTTAGCTGCGCCCCCCGGATACCCCTCGTGTCTGGTTGCTGGTAGGCATTTTCCAGACGTTGTGCCTCAGTGGTCCAAGAGTTCCTGAATCTCTCCCCCCGGCTTTCACATATATTGTGAAGAACACAGCAAGCCGAAATAACTAATGGGATCCTGTCCTCGTGGAGATCTAGCCTGCCATACAGCGCTCTCCAGCGCGCTTTTAAACGGCCAAAGGCACACTCCACAACCATTCTGCATCTACTTAACCGGTAATTGAAACGCTCCTTGTCAGGATCCAACTTCCCGGTGTACGGCTTCATGAGCCATGGCATCAGTGGGTAGGCGGGGTCCCCAAGTATCACCACTGGCATCTCTACACCGCCCACAATTATTTTCTCGTCTGGAAAAAATGTGCCAGCATGTAGCCTTCTGAATAGTCCAGAGTTTCTAAAGATGCGTGCATCGTGCACCTTTCCAGACCAGCCAGCATTAATGTCCATAAAGCGACCACGGTGGTCCACCAGTGCCTGTAGAACCATCGAAAAGTATCCTTTCCTGTTGATGTATTCAGAGGCAAGGTGGTCGGGAGCGAGAATAGGGATGTGAGTCCCATCTATTGCACCCCCACAGTTCGGGAAGCCCAACTCATTAAATCCTGCGATGATCTCCCTCACGTTTCCCGGGGTCACCATCCTCCTGAGCAGAATACGGTTGATGGCTCTGCATACTTGTGACAGTGCCACTCCAACGGTCGAGCGTCCAACCCCAAACTGGTTTGCGACCGAGCGGTAGCAGTCTGGAGTCGCCAGTTTCCAAAGTGCGATAGCCACACGCTTCTCCACGGTCATGGCGGGTCTCATCCTCGTGTCCTTGCATCGAAGGGCAGGGGCAAGCTCCTGGCATAGCTCCATAAATGTGGCTTTCCGCATTCTAAAGTTCTGTTGCCACTGATCATCATCCCACAGCTGAAGGACGATTCGTTCCCACCAGTCTGTGCTCGTCTGCAGGGACCAAACACGGCGGTTCAGGCTGTGTTGCTGGTCCGCGAAACTGATCAGAATGTCCGTTTGGTTTTCAATGCTGTCATCATCCGAGACCGAGTCATCCGTGTCATGCTCCGAATCATATCCAAAGGCAAACCGCAACAGAATCTGGGCTGTGTTCACAATGCTGAAGGCAGCATTCAAGATCACAGCTGAATCCATGTCGATTCTGAAAAGGCAGTGCCGAGAAGAAGGTTGCTTCAATTTGAAATTCGCGCTCGTTGCTATTGGCAACCGCTGGGTAGCGTCAGTAGCGGAATGCACCACGGGAGATGATACTGGGGACTCTGGGATACGTACCCACAATCCCCTTCGCTTTCCTGGAGGACTGCGCTCAGAAGGGGGGGGGCTTTGTTCCGTTAGAGCAAGCATAGTGTGTACGCGATCTCGCGCAACAACAGCCACGGGAGAATTAATGCGGAAGAGGATTATTGCGCGTTAAAAATGGTAGTGTGTACATAGCCTATGCTGTTATAATCTCGGGCCTGGTATGCACGTAAAAATTAGAGAAACCTAGCCACATTGCTCAGGGCTCTTTAAAAATTCACAGCGTGTTGTACATAGTTAGGTGGGTCGACGTAATCACTGGTGTACACGCAGCTAGGTAGACAGAAGAACTTTTCCATCAACCTAGGCATTGCTTCTTGGAGAGGTGGAATATCTACATTAATGGAAAAACCCCTTCTGTCGATGTAGGAAGTACGTCTACATTACAGTTGTAGATGATGCAAATGCTCAGTGCTACAGCTAACCATTTTGTCTACTGTATACATGAACTGTCTTGTCTATTCTTTCCTCATGCGTAGACAGGCTATTTAAATATACAAGACTCCTCTTTGGTATGTTTCAGGGAGGATGATGGTGTGTGCAAGGACATGCCTGAAAAACAAAGCTGGTACATTTCCTTTAGGAGTCTTTATTTTCTTCCAACCCCCTTTTAGTGAGCCTGTATTTAGTGAATCTTGCTTTAGTGGGGAGTGAAATGAATTTCGAGAATTGTTCTATTTTCATTCCCAGGGACTTTCACTTCACTTTGATTTAGGCCTTGTTTATATTAGAAAAGTTTTGCTGGTTTAACTAAATCAACTGAGATGCATTTATGTAGTGGCACTTACACCATTGTAACCCTTGTTTGTCCTAATTTTGCTTGATTTGGTAGTTTGTCAGTTCAAGGTAAATTGATTTTAGGAAGAGATAAACAGGGTTTAGAGCATTTACAGTAGGCTTGTTTGCAACAACACTTTGTAAAAGCAACCGCTGCTTACAAGCAACATTTCCTCATTGAATACTTTCCGTACTGTGAATTGTCAACACTCCTCATAACAGCAACAGCCACTTAGGAGCAGTATAGCAAAAGGATGCCGATATTTTCCTACTAATGAACGTCTACTGTACTAAGTAGATATTGAATTGTTAGTTACTCTTGCAAGCCTTTTAAATAGGAAAGCCCTTGTAGGAAGTGTCCCTCCACCATGGTGTGGTAATCCCCTGGGAGTGCAACACCTGGTAAGTGTTAAATGCTGTATTCACATTGGGATTAGCATCTCCCCTTTCTTCTCCCTCCCCCTATCAGCCAGAGCAGTGGGAGAAGGTCAGAGGAATGAGAAGAGATATCATATTGTCACTGCCCCGTTCACAGACACACATCTTTCCAGAGGCATCCAAAGACTGCTGTGGAGAAGAAAGGATCTTCTAATCTATGAGGTAGGACTTCTCTTCTTTTAGGGAAGCTCTGTTTAAAGGTGGGGTTTTGTGTGGGAATAACCAAACTAGCTTCCATTGTAGAGTAGGGTTACTTTCCTTTCAGAGATTTATCCACGTGGACTATGTCCCATAAGAGGCCAAAGGCAGGGAACAAACTCTAAAAGTAAGGTTCAGGCTCCATTTATTTTCTTTCCTTAAAGCAAATCGTCTATCCATACCTGCCAGTTCCCAGAGTATGAATTGGGCAGAGGCTGATGAGCTCCTTTCTCTGCTAGGAAACATTTTTTTCTGATTTTTCTCTCTATTCTGCTTTCTCTCTTTTCCATATTCCTTTCCCTCTTCCTCATTCTCTCCACCACCAAGTGCTTCTAAATGTTGATAGAACTTCTAGTATCTAATATTAGTAGTTCTACTAGCAATTCCCTGCTGGGACAGAACACCAGAGCGTCCCAGCTGGAGAAAAAGCAAGTTATCATGCCTGGATTGTGTGTCTGGGGCGAAAATCCATGCTCTGAAATTAATTCTGTTAGGAGGAATCAATTTCATTAAAATAATTCTGATCTAATTAGTTTCCTTCCTTTCATCCCATCAGGGATTTTGCCTACGGTAATATAGAAATGTGTTTATAAATTGTACCTGATCTGTGTATTGAATGTAACCCGTTTTTACACATAACAATTCATGTTTAATCAACCTAATGTAGCTGTGCGATATTACTGAGTATTACAGAACTAGACAAGTGGTCCCAGTCACTTACAATCTACTATCACCAAAACAATATGATACTCCAAGTTCTTCTTTCTGAACAGTAACGAAAAACCAAAACAAAAACACTCCAACTATGATGAATGTCCCAGTTGCCACCATGCATCTTTTTTATAAGTGCAAGAAGTAAGGTGAGTGGTTCTTCTCCTACTTGGGATAGTATTATTTCAAAAAACCAAAACATATTTTGAGACACTTCTTTTCTATGAATTCTGAGATCATCTTGAAGGAAAATATTCCTCAGAGTTGTGGTTTCTGTAAAATTACATATTTTAAAGTCTTGTATCACTTTTCTGGGCAGTTTAGACCTATGCAACCGCTGTAATTCTACTTCATTCATTAATTCATGTCTCCACTGCATTATTTTTCTTAATTTTACCTCTTTGAATGTTTTGTTTTCAATCCCTATTCAAATTATAGTTTCAGTATGTTATAGAAATTATTAGAAGAATTGTCCCCTGTTTCATATTGAAAGGATGGAATAGTATATTCACATCCAAACCTTTGTTTTAGTTTAGATTGCATAGCTGGTGTTTGGAAATTTAACTCCTTGGACCATGTAAACTGGGGAAAAGAGGGCAAATAAAAAACAATGTTAATCTGCTTCTTCAAAGAAAACCTGATATCTCTATTACCCATCCTTTTGAATGTTCATGGCTGTGGCACAACTGAGGTGGACAGGGCTTCTACCTGCTGAAAATCTGAACCTTTAGCTGAAATGGCTGAAGGTTCATGTTTTCAGCCAGTAGAAGGCCTGGTCAGCCCTAGCTGTGCATGCAGTAACATTTCATGGTGGCATATAATCATGTAAATTCCTCTAGCACAGGTAGTTTCAGTAATCTCACACAAATAGGAGGAGGATATGGTACACGCTAGTTTCCACAGGGACAAATATCTAGAAATGAAAGCATGAACGATTTGGTTTTGCTAATGTACTTTAACCTTACAATATGTTCTTATGAACCAGCACCAAGAGTAGAGACGGGGGCCAGTAACTAAACTAAATAAATATGCAATGGAATTTAGTTTTATTGCCTACCGTTTGAAGTAGTTATTTAGTTGTAGAAAGACAACACAGGACTCTGTTGTCTTTCTACAATAGACTAACATGGCTACCCCTTTGGAATTTATTTAGTTGTGTGAGTTAACTCTCACTTTAGAAGATCCAGTGTGCTTTTGTGCTGACATATTTGCCCCTCACTTATATTGCTCAGTGGTATTTTCTATTGTAAGGATGTGAGTCCCAATGCAAAGTTCACTAAAGACCAGGGAAAGACATACACTAGATAGTCAATGGAAAGCTCCCATTGACTTCAGTGGGCTTTGGATCAAGCTAATAGATAAGGATTTTTTTTTTTTCAGTTTTCTTCAGTAATTTCAAAGATAAAGAAAAAATCCTTTCATCTTTCAGTGGTACAGCTTGATAGGAAGCTAATTAAAGCCAGTTTTAGCTTGATTAATGTTTCTTATCCTGAAAATGTTTGATACAATTTTTCTCCATCTTTCCAAGAGAGAGATTTTTATATATCTCTGATCTGGAAAACTCACAGTTTAGTGAGTCTCAGACAGATAATTTCCAATGTGGAGATCAAATGGGAGGCGTTTGTATTGATAATTGCACAGGAACAACATGCCAGAGGCAAGATTTAGCTGGATATCCTAACATTACTAAAGAATGAAATGTTGCCCTCAGTATTCCTCTGGGGAAGGTGTCATAGGGAGGGCTGAGTTTTCAATGCCTTGTCCATTTATTGTAGCTAATGCTAGCAAATCAGAGGAGTAGATAGATACACACACTTTGCACAGGTATAGATGGTAACACGAGATGCAGAGCAATGGAGAATGAGACTCAAGATATCTTGTATAAACTGGAGACCAGAAAATAGTCTGCATATTAAATATAAAACAGGGCAATACTGGTAGTTTGGCAATATTTAAAAAAAAAAGTCTCTGTCCTTCACCAAGGCACATTAGAAGCAAAACAAGGTGACCTTGAACAAGCAGAATTTGTTTTTGCCCTCACAATTTACACATGCTGATATGTTATCTTGAGCTACCCTTAAGACAGTTTCTGGCTCTGATCTGATAGTGGATGACTAGAGGGCAGCTGCAGGTGAGGCCTTGACCGGTGCAGGTGGGTTGACAGCCCTGTGTATACAGCACACCAAAAACTGGCTGGTTACCCTTGTTACAGTGTGGGAAAAGAATGCCTCATTCTGCGTATTCTCAAGGCCTGTAACATGGGAAGAAGGGTACATCTCCACAAAATTCAATGTGGTTGTTTTGCAAATGCATCAAATAGTTTTATTTTGGGGAGCTGGAAGTGGTTTGTGTATCAGGCTGTTCACCCGTATAAAGCATCTTCTTAACATCACTTTAAATTCAGAAAATTGCTCCCCAGCATTGCAGCCTTCTCTGTCCTCCTCTTTTCAAACTGCTTTGACATCACAGGAGGTCACAGTCTGGTCAGGCAAGTCCCAGAAAGCCCTGTGCTCTGCACTGACGGTGATGTAGTCTACTTCAGACACGTATACTACACAGCATACTTGGGCTCCCATGAAAAGCAGGAAAAGTTTTGAGGGTTATATGCCCCCTTGGCAAGGCTGTGTTGCAAGCAGTGGCAATCACTCAGGCCAGGTCTGCGGTAGAAAGTTTGGTAGGCGTCACTACGTCTATCAGGGGATGTGAAAAGGCCCCACCCGTAGCTGACATAGCCGTGTTAGTAAATCTCCCAGTGCAGACCCAGGTATGCCAGTAGAAGAAGGGTTCTGCCGGCGTAGCTTATGTCATTTAGGGAGGTGGCAATACTTTACTGGCAGATTTCATCCTCCTGTTGACATGCTTTGGGTCTATATTCTGGGGCTCTACCAGTACCACCATCAGCCACTATAGCTGTATCAGCAGAGCCTGTGTAGTGTAGACAAGGCCTCGGTATTGCTCCCTCATTCAGTATTGCTCTGGTTAATGGGGAGACCTGGATTCTATTGCCAGCTCCACACCTAGCTCATTGTGTGACCAGGAACAAGTCACTGGGTACCAAATTTTCTAAAATGGCCTCTGATTTTGAGCGCCTCTGTGTTTGAGTGTCCATCTGTAGGTCACGATTTACAGAGGTCTTGAGCGCTCACAATGCCAAATGCAGATGTTATGGATACACATCACGTCCAAAAATCAGGCCTTAGATCTAAGAAATTGGCATCCAAAAAATGAAATTACAGCCACTTTTGAGAAATATGGGCCTTAACCTCTCTCTGACTCCTTGGCCCCAACTGTGAAATGTGGTTTTAATACCTACCTTTGTAAGGCACTTGGAAAATTTTACATTATGTGCCTGTATTCACTAGCAATGTAAGTAGCTACATTGCCCATTCATCTACAGATTTGCCCTCCTTTATTAAATTAAAAATAGGTAGCCTGTGACGTGGATGGCAAAGCCCTCTGCTGCATGTGCATCCAGAAAACCCCGCTCTCTATATAAGGCTGCATCTACACTGGTAAATTAAGTCGACTTAAGCTTGCTTAAGTCGACTTAATTTACCCTGCATTTACACTACAGTTTTCTTAAGTCGATTTAAGCAGCTTGCTTAAGTCGACTTAATGAAAATAAAGTTGACTTAATTAAAATTAAGTTGACTTTATTAAACCTCCATTCCACTAGACCTAAGGCTTAAGTCGACTCCCTAGAGTTGACTTAAGCCAGTGTAGCCGTGGGGTAGCCCTAAGTCGACTTAGGGCTACCCCAGGGCTGCACCAATGCCCTCCCTGCAGGGGGGAGAGGGGGCACAGGGGGAGCCTGGCATGCCCCCCCACAGGGCAGGGCAGAGCCCTGCCCACCCTGCCCCTATGCCCTGCCAGGGTCCCTGTCCCCCTTTGCCCCATTGTACCTAGGTACAATGGGGCAAAGGCTGAGCCCCCTGGCTTTGGGCAAGGGGTGCCCCCCCCTGCCCCCGTGGACCTGCTCTAGGTCGACTTTGTAAGTTCCCCTTTAAGTCGACTTTAATTTTCAGTGTGGACACACTAAGTCGACTTAGTTAAAGTCGACTTAAATACACAAGTGTAGACATAGCCTAAGTGTGATTAACTTTTTTAAAAGGGTCTATAAAAATCTGTTGTAATACTCTCCTGGGTAGGTTATGATTTTTGTTAATGAATTCTATTACAGTAGTTCTCAGAAGCTCCAATAAAATTCTGAGCCCCATTGTACTGGAGGCTACGTACACTTATATCAAAAGGCCATTGCTGTCTTGAGGACTTTTGTTAGGGCTGGTCTTCAGACACTTTTGGTACCCTTTTAACTGTATTGATTTCTAGACTGTAGATGTATTTATCCATAAATGTATGGGAATGAATTATTCCTGTATTCACCTTTATACTGATATAATTGCGTCCACACGAGGGGCTTTATAGATCTCTTAACACATATTGTTAAAGTGGCACAAAAACTGTTTGTAGGCAAGCCCATGGGAGGCTCTCCACATCATGTAGGGCCACTGAAGTCCATGAGAATTTTAGCACTGACGGCTCTGGGCTTTGGGCCAAATCCATAACAATTTGGGAGCAGGCACAGATTACTTTCACAAGATATGCTAGTTTGCCTTTCAGACATAGGCTGCATCTACACTGGTAAATTAAGTCGACTTAAGCTTGCTTAAGTCGACTTAATTTACCCTGCGTTTACACTAGAGTTTCCTTAAGTCAACTTAAGCAGCTTGCTTAAGTCGACTTAAGGAAAATAGTCGACTTAATTTTCATTGTCGACTTTATAAAACCTGCTTTTTAGTAGACCTAAGGCTTAAGTCGACTCCGTAGAGTCGACTTAAGTCAGTGTAGACGTGGGGTAGCCCTAAGCCTGGCATGCCCCCCCCACCTGGCAGGGCAAAGCCCTGCCCACCCTTCCCCTATGCCCTGCCAGGGTCCCTGACCCCCTTTGCCCCATTGTATCTAGGTACAATGGGGCAAAGGCTGAGCCCCCTGGCATTGGGCAAGGGGTGCCCTCCCCCGCCCCCGTGGACCTGCCCTAGGTCCCCCTAGCCCCACAAAGTTGACCGAGAGCATCCAGGGTGGACGCTCTAGGTCGACTTTTTAAGTTCCTCTTTAAGTCGACTTTATTTTTAAGTGGGGACACACTAAGTCGACTTAGTTAAAGTCGACTTAAATTCCCAAGTGTAAACACAGCCATAGTGATGAAGAGTCTCACTCATGAACGGTTTTATATATATAAAGTAAAACCGCTAGTGAAAATCTTGTTTTGTGTCAGGGGATTTGTTAAAACCATTAAAACATCAGATTTTACTTGCATTCCGGCAAAGTTATAATCATAAATGCTTGCCATGTGGGACCATGCCATCTGTCTGGAAAGCACCAGCAAATTGTGAGTGCTGCCATTAATAAAAATAAGAATGTGGTGCACACTTCTCACAGCCCAGTAACCAGCTGATGGTGAGAGTGTCACTCTTGGGCTGGCCCATCCCCGAATGAAAGCTTTGCCATGTGTCCTGCCTTATTCATGGGGTTTTGTGTGTTATGAAATGAGGTGAAGTGTTCTGGGGAATTGTATGGAGATTGAGTTGTTATTAAAAAAAGAACTAATCCATTTTAACTTTTCCAGGAACTATTTGTTTGTTTATGCTTGAATTGGAATTACTTGCAAGAGCTCTGTTCCCTAGTGTCTGTCATATGGATGCCAAAGATGGCTTCTACCTTTATTGTAACTTCCAAGGTTTAGTGACTTTGTTTCAAGAGACAGGGTGACCTCGTACGGTTTTTTCCCTTCTATGAGCTTCCCATCCTCCTGTATGCAAATGGCTCTTCCATTGTTTTGATTCCACTATGCTTAACTTACATAGGAGAGAGGTAAATAACTGTCTTCTCTCCTTTCTGGGAAGGAGCCTCTTTTTCCCTGTGTAGTCACATACCTTAAAGCATAGTATCAGCAAGTATGCATATTTTCTCATATAATTTTAATACAGACATTTCACAATGATATGAATCACCAGTGTGTCATTAGTTTCCAGAAAAGAGCTCACTAGCTACACTTTTATAATACAGTAATATGTTATACAGTCAGTTGATTCAATTGTGTATCACTTGAGATTCAGTCCCCTTGTCTTTTTAGGCCAGTTAAACCTTTGAAATGGATTCTTCTGAGGGTTGTTACCCTTCCAAGTAAAACTTATTCAAGATGTGAGGAAGGCAACATGGAGCCTGGTGGTGAAGGAAGTCCTGTGTTTTCTTCCCCCACTTGTTCCCTTAATAATTTTGTTCACCTACTATGTAAAAAGTCATTGTCTTTGCCTGAAGAATGGGCTGTTCAGAGAATCAATTACACACCCCTTTATCTAAAGCAGACCTGTTTATCAACTCTTCTGGACATGCCTGGTTTAAACACACTTCAGTCATAATTCCACCATATAGCCATAACTTTTTGTACGAGAATGGTCAGTGAATTATTAGTTTTCCAATGATATCTTCCATGATATCTTTTAGATACAGATTATAACCGTAGTGATTTGGGGCATGCTGAATTGATCAGGCCAGGCCAGCTGGAACTCACGACCTATTACCAGTGAGACCCTTCACCTTTGGGGCAGGGATGCTCTTAGGCTATGTCTACACTTGCACTTTTAAGTCGACTTTAACTAAGTCGACTTAAAGTCGACTTAGTTAAGTCAACTTAGTGTGTCTACACTTAAAATTAAAGTCGACTTAAAGGGGAACTTACAAAGTCGACCTAGAGCGTCCACACTGGATGCTCTAGGTCGACTTTGTGGGGCTAGGGGGACCTTGGGCAGATCCACGGTGGTGGGGGGGCACCCCCTGTGTACAATGGGGCAAAGGGGGACAGGGACCCTGGCAGGGCAGAGCCCTGTGTGTGATGCTGTCTGGATTTAGGGAAGCATTTATGATATTATTTTCTATGGATATCTCATAAATGCTATAATCCATAGGAACTATGTCATGTTTGGTATCAATAGAAAGGTAGTAATTTGCTGGGAATGATTATATAGTTTATGTCTAGAAATTCTATTTCGATTAGAAGTTAAGAATTTGATGTTATATCCATACTTAAACTTGTGTCATTCTGGACAAATGTCTTAGACGGGAGGGTGTGAACAACCATTGTCTCCTTAATGTTAAGGAATCTGCCAGGTGATCCGGTCCCAGGGAGTATCCTGATGAGCCATTGAGGGCATAAAGAATACAGCCATTGTATCCTTAATGGCTCATCAGTTTACTCCCTGGGACCAGATCACCTGGCAGATTCCTTAACATTAAGGAGACAATGGTTGTTCACACCCTCCCGTCTAAGACATTTGTCCAGAATGACACAAGTTTAAGATGGATATAACATCAAATTCTTAACTTCTAATCGAAATAGTATTCCTAGACACAAACTATATAATCATTCCCAGCAAATTACTACCTTTCTATTGATACCAAACATGACATTGTTCCTATGGATTATAGCATTTATGAGATATCCATAGAAAATATCATAAATGCTTCCCTAAATCCAGACAGTGTCACACCGTACCCACATGCCCTGCCCTTTGAGGGGCATGCCAGACTCCCCTGTGCCCCCCCCCCACCGGGCAGGGAGGGCATTGGTGTAGTCCTGGGATAGCCCTAAGTCAACTTAGGGCTACACTGGCTTAATTCGACTTTAGAAAGTTGAATTAAGCCTTAGGTCAAGTAGAAAGGTGGTTTAATAAAGTTGAGTTAATTTTCATTAAGTCGACTTTATTTTCCTTAAGTCGACTTAAGCAAAGCTGCTTAAGTTGACTTAAGCAAAGTGTAGTGTAGACGCAGGGCACATTAAGTCGACTTAAGCCAAGCTTAAGTCGACTTAATTTACCAGTGTAGACACAGCCTTAGTGTCATGTACTGCACCTCTTATAAAGGAGCAGGAGGATTATCCACTGGCTGACCAGATGCAGCTGTGCAGAACCCTCTTTCCTGGACAGGGCATCTGCCTCCATATTTTCGTCCCTCTTCACGTAACTGATCGCCATATTTGAGATCAGGAAGTAATTTCCCCCATGCCAGCTTAGAAGAGACCCTGGAAGGGGGCCAGACATTATGGTCCCATTACAGGAGTGGGTGGGTGAGTTTCTGTGGCCTGCACTGGGCAAGAGGTCAGATTAGATGATCATAAAGGTCATTAAACTCTATGGGTACATCTACACTGGAGGTTCTGTTAAATCGACCTTGTTAAGTCGACTTAAAGAGCCCACATTGAACACTCCAGTTGACTGCCAACGTCCACACTGGCAGGTGCTAGGTTGATGGAGGAGTGGTGCCATTATGGGTAGGTGTCCCACATTGCACCAGGGCCTGGAGGCCAATTTGGTTGACTTACGGGCACTCCCCATCCACACTGGCTTAAATCGACTTAATAAGGTTGACTTAAGCGTTAAATCGACCTTCAGAGGTGGTTTTATTAAGTCGACTTAAGGAAGTGCTTAAATTGACTTAATAAGCGCCCAATGTGGATGCGCCGCTCTGTAGGTCAACTTAACCATTCTTAAGTTGACCTAAGGCTCTAGTGTGGATGTACCATAGGGCTATGTCCACACTGGCAAGTTAGTTCAAATTAAGGAAGCTTAATTTTTTTTTATTTTTTCTAGTTCGAATTAAGTTAATTTGAACTAACTAAAATTAGTTTGAATTAGTTAGTTTGAATTAACTAATTCGAACTAATTTTAGTAAGTGTAGACATAGCCTATGAGTCTATTACATAATACACTTGGTTCATTTAGACCAATTTAAGTTAATTTGATTTTCTAGGATAATACTTTATAATAACTAGAAGAAGCGCTTGGTATTTTGAGACTGCAGTAGAAGACTTGTTATGTGAATGGAGAGAATTCTATGTTTTGTGTGTGTGTGTGTAAGTAGAGGAGTAATGTGTCATTTAGCAAGAATCCCACTTGTGACCACATTGTTATGTGAATGGAGAGAATTCTGTTTTGTGTGTGAGTGTGTAAGTAGAGGAGTAATGTGTCATTTAGCAAGAATCCCACTTGTGACCACATTGTGATTCATAAGACACTATACAGTGGGAGGAAATCATAATTATGCTCGAACAAACATTTGAGAAGGTATTAAAAGCAATAAAGCAAGGATTAGTGCAGTCAGAAAATGCTGAACATTAAGTATACACAACTGTTTATATTTTCTAAACTACAAGAATAAATGCAAATATTGTAAATGTCATTTATAACTAATCTGGATCAAGGTATTGAACAGGCTTGTACAGGGTATCAAATACAACAATATTGTGATGTCTTTTCTCTGTCTATCTTATAAAATGTTTGTTTCAAAACCAGAAGTGTTGCTAAGTGATAGCAAATATTCCCAGAACCCAAGGGCTTAAAAGAAAGGAAGTGACTGGCTAAGGCTATCATAAATCTTACATTGCCCATATAACATACAAGCACATTATTATTATGAAGTACAACAAAATGCATATTTCATCACCCACATCCTTAACAAAATGACAACCATATAAACTATTTCTGAACAGGAAGGTAATTGTGTATGGACATATATTGAGTAGCCTCAAGCACACTATCATTTTACCATAAATTGAAAATATTATTCACTTTCCCTGTTCAGACAGTGTGACACAGAAGCCCATTTGTGGTTCACTGATCTGCGTCAGCAGCTCCTGTCAGGCGTGACACACTCACTACATAGGTGTCATGATATTTATTTAAACAGTGGCATGTAATGTATCAATTGAAATCTAATAACAAATTGGTGGTTAATGTCACTGTGAAATGTTTGTAACAAGTAGGTAGGTAAAATTATGGATTCTCTCTGATACTACATCCTGGAGACTATGAACAGACTCGTGACAAAAGAGGTTTCTTCTATGTCGAGAGTCGGCAATCCCCGGCACATGTGCCAAACACGGGGGAGCACGGCCAGCGGGGAAAAAGAGGCTGCGGCGCAGGGCTCCTGGCCCCTGCTGCTGGCCATGCCCCCTGCTGGGCAGGGCTACTGGAAGGGAGCTGGGTGAGTCAGCCTGCCCAGAGCCACCACTGCTGGCAGGAGCCGGCCCCCAGCCCCAGGGCTGGGAACCGGAGGCTGCCTGCCAGTGGATGCCGGAGCCGGCCCTGCCCCAGCCGGGAACCAGAGGCCGCCCGCCGGCGGGAGCTGACCCCAGCCAGCAACCAGAGGCTGCCCACCAGGCCCCAGCCAGGAACCTGAGGCTTGGCCCCCCCCCACTTTAGCCCCACCCTGGCACCTGCTAAAGGTGTGGTGGGTGGGGCTGGCACGGGGACCGGTAAAGGTTGCCGACCCCTGGAGTAGCCCATAACTCAGTTGTCCGGGAGCTCTCCTGAAAGATGGAAGACTCCTACTGAAATGCTTTGCTCTATCCACTGAGCTAAAAGTAAGAAGTTCTGCAAGGAATATGGCAGATACTTATCTCATTCCCACAGGAAGTGGCATAGGCATCTAAGCCACCTGAGCCCAAGCATTGGGCTCCTGTCATAGGAATCCAGCAGAGGTAGGTGCCTCCCTGCAGCCTGCAATTAGATGCCTATCTATTGTCTCATGAGGGGCAGGGATTAATACACACCCTTCTCGTCAGCACCTCAGTGGATTCTCACCTATTGGGCTGTCTTTTGTGGATTGCAATCTTAGGTGCTTGTCTCTCCCCAGCCGTTGTATAGGGAGCCTAGGCACCTTACTTGGCTTTGTGTGTCCCAGCATTTTGACTGTTTTTTCTAAGGTGCCAAAAAGTTAAGGACATAAGAATGACCATATTGGGTCATGCTAATGGTCCACCAAGCCCAGTATCCTGTCTGCCAACAGGTGCGGCAGAGAGAATGAATAAAAGAGGTAATCATCAAGTGATCCATTCTGTCAGCCATTTCCAGCCTCTCACAAACAGCAATCTCTGCTATCCTGGCTAATAGCTATTGATGGACGTGACTTCCATGAACTTATCCAGTTATTTTTGAACCCCATTATAGTCTTGGCCTTCATAATATCCTCTGGCAAGGAGTTCTACAGGTTGACTATGCATTGTATGAAGAAATATTTCCTTTTAAATGTGCTACTTATTCATTTTATTTGATGACCCCTAGTTCTTGTATTATGAGAAGGAGTAAATAACACTTCCTTCTTTAGTTTCTCCATGCTAGTCATGATTTTATAGACCTCTATCATACCCTCCCCTACCCCCTCCAGTCATCTCTTTTCCATGCTGAAAAGACCCAGTCTTATTAATCTCTCCTCCTGGAAGCTTTTCCATATCCCTAATAATTTTAGTTGGCCTTTTCTATACCTTTTCCAATTCCAATTTATCTTTTTTGAGATGGGGCAACCAGCTCTGCATTCAGTGTCCAAGATGATGGACATACTATGGATTTCTAAAGATGCAATATGATATTTTCTGTTTTATTATCTTTCCTTTTCTAATGATTCCCAACATTTGATTAGCTTTTTTGACTACTGCTGCACATTGAATGGATGTTTTCAGAGAGCTATCCATAATGACTCCAAGATCTCTTTCTTGAGTGATAATGACTAATTTAGAGCCCATCATTTTATATGTATAGTTGGGATTGTGTTTTCCAATGTGCATTACTTTGCATTTATCAACACTGAATTTCATCTATTGTTTTGTTGCACAATCACCCAGTTCTGTGAGATTCTTTTGTCAGTCTTTCCAGTCTGCTTTGGACTTAAATATCTTGAGTAGTTTTGTTGCATCTGCAAATTTTGCCACCTCACTGTTTATCCCTTTTTCCAGATCATTTATGAATACGTTAACAGCACAGTCCTAGGGGACACCACTGTTTATCTCTCTACATTCTGAAAACCAACCATTTATTCCTACTTTTTGCTTCCTATCTTCTAACCAGTTACTGGTCCAGGAGAGGACTTTCCCTCTTATCCCATGACCACTTATTTTGCTTAAGAGCCTTCGGTGAGGGACAATGTCAAAAGTTTTCTGAAAATCTAAGTACTCTATATCCACTGGATGATCCTTGTCCACATGCTTGTTGCTTCAGAAAATTCTAGTAGATTGGTAAAGCATAATTTCCCTTTACAAAAACAATGTTGACTCTTCCCCAACAAATCATATTCATATATGCGTCTGGTAATTCTGTTCTTTACTATAAAAAAAAAACCGAGAATCCTGTGGCACATTATAGACTAACGGATTTCTTCGGGCATAAGCTTTCGTGGGCTATAACTTTCAAGTCTGCTACTGAGTGTCCTATCACAGGTCCCAACCACATCAGCCACACCTTCAGGGGCTCATTCACCTGCACATCCACTAATGTGGTATATGCTATCATGTGCCAGCAATGTCCCTCTGCCATGTACATTGGCCAAACCAGACTGTCCTTGTGCAAAAGAATAAATGTGACAAATCTGACATTAAAAATGGCAACATCCATAAACCTGTAGGAGAACAATTCAATCTCCATGGACACTCAGTAGCAGACTTGAAAGTTGCCATACTTCAACAAAGAAACTACAAAAACAGACTTCAGTGTGAAATTGCAGAGCTGGAGCTGATTTGCAAGCTTGACACAATCAGACTGGGTCTGAATAGGGACTTGGAATGGTTAGCTCACTACAAAAAGTGATTGTTCTGTTTACACATTCTCTTCCTTTGATCAGCTGGTATGAGTGGGCCCCATCTGGTCTCTGAACTGACTTTGCTAACGCTTGCCCTCCTCCATCCTGGCATGTGTATATATACTCATAGACTTTAAGGTCAGAAGAGACCAGTATGATCATCTAGTCTGACCTCCTGCAAAATGCAGGCCTGAAGACCTCACCCACCCACTCCAGCAATAGGCCATATACCTCTCAACTGTGGTTTCCACTCCATGCATCTGACAAAGTGGGTTATAGCCCATGAAAGCTTAAGCCTGAAGAAATTCGTTAGGCTATAAGGTGCCACAGGACTCTCATAGTTTTTGCTGCACACAGACTAACATGGCTACCCCTCTGGAAATTTCTTTCCTATACTTTCAAAACAATTTGCCTGATATTGAAATTAGGTTTACCAGACTCTAATTGCCTTGATCACTTCTGGATTTAAAAATTGTTGTCACATTAGCTATCCTCTAATCATCCGGTACAGAAGATGATGTAAATGATAGATACATACCACAGTTATTAGTTCTGCAATTTCACATTTGAGTTCCTTCAGAACTCTTGGGTGGATCCATCTGGTCCTGATGATTTATGACTATTTCCTTTATCAATTTGTTCCAAAATCTCCTCTAATCTAGGACAGTTCCTCAGATTTGTCACCTAAAAAAAGTCTGAAGTTTGGGAATCTCCCGCACATTCTTAGCTGTGAAGACCGATTTTGAGAATTCATTTAATTTTTCCACAGTATCCTTATCTTCCTTGAGTGTTCTTTTAGCATCTTGATCATCCAATGGCCCCACTGGCTGTTTAGCAGGCTTCCTGCTTCTGATGTTCTCAATTTTTTTTTTTTTTTGCAGTTTCATTTTGAGTCTTTGTGTAGCTATTCTTCAAATTCTTTTATAGCCTTTCTAATTACATTTTCACATATCATTTCCCAAAATGTATGCTCCTTTGTGTTTTTCTTAATACAAATTAACTTCTGCCTTTTAAAGGATGCCTAACTGCTTCTTTTACTTTGCTTAGCCATGGTGGCACTTTTTTGGTCCTCTTAGTAAGTTTTTAAATTTGGGGATATTAAATTGAGCCTCTATTATGATGTCTTTAAAAAGTTTCTATGCAGCCTGCAGGGATTTCACTTTTGGTACTGTATCTTTTAATTTCAGTCTCGTTAAATCTCTCTACCAACCCATTGGTTTGGGGATGGTACAAACAAAGATGTGCTTAAAGGTCTGATCTTTGGTAATTCCCACACCTCTTTCATTTACCAGGAAGTGAAATTCATTTTGGTCAGTTAGTACTTCTTTAGGGAAGTCAGCTCCTGCAAAGATCTTGAGTAGTTCATTGGCTATAGTCTTTGAATTCATGGAGCGTAGTAGTATGGCTTCTGGGGATCAGGTGACATAATCTATGATGACCAATATGTATAGTTGTCCCAAGGCACTTTTCTCTGGTGGCCTTCTCTAGTCCATTCCTACCTCTTCAAAAGGTGTTTTTATCAAGGGGAGTGGTATTAATGGGATGGTGGGACCTTCTTAGATGCTCTTAATTGGCATTTAGGACATGAGATGCAGAAATCCTGGACTTCTTTGAAGACTCCAGGTCAAAAGTATGGGATCAGGAGCTGGGCATGCATCTTATCCTTCTCTAGATGACCAGACCCAGTGTTGCATGGGCCAAGTGCAATAATTCATTGTGTTATACGCATGGTACCAACAGCTGTGTCCTTACCTCTTGCGTGTGTCTGTCCTGTTCCATGCAATACAAGAAATCCATTGTAAGAGCAAAATGTAGGTATTGTTGTGCTTTCAGCAGGTCCACCTCTGTATCACCACTATTTGTTCGAAGGCACGGCTCAACATGTCATCACCCCTTTGCTCTACTTGGAACTCTGAGAAGTCAGTTGGCTTCTCTAAATCCTCTGGCTAGAGAGGTTGGGTGCTTTATCTCATGGAAATTCCTTCCCCAGGTCATCTGGCTCTGTCTTACCAGTCTAATGGTTTACTGCTTTCAACATTCCCACAGCTGCACTTGCCTCCTCTACTTCCCTCCATTTCCTCCTTGCTATCCACTTCTCATTTCAGGATTTTCTCATTTTTGATCATGCGGTAAGGAGGTCAGGGTCCTTAAATGGGAAAAGAACCCCAGGGTCTCGACAGAATCGTCATCTTGGGGCTTTAGTGTTAGGGTGAGCTTATATAAGAGCTTTGTGAAGTATGATCAGTTCTGGCCCAGTATCACGGGGTAAGGGAGAACCTTACCCATACATACATACCTTCACTTGGTCTTGACATCCGTACATAGTCAGCCTTAGCATGGGGTCACCATGGATATACTTAATAGAGATTGTCCCCTCCTCTGGTTTCCATGCTGCACCAGTCCCCGTTCTCAAATAAAGGTTTGGTCATATCCAGAGTCAAAGAGGGCCAGGGTCTTTTGACCTTCCACTTCTACAGGGACTATGATTTTTCTTCTTATAAGCCCTAGTCTCTCCAGTCCAGATCTATCCAAAATTACTCTCCATGCAAGGGCCATCTCAAGATCAGTGCCCCTGTTAACCCACAGGAGCAATCAATTACTGGGTTCGCCCTTCATCGCCTCACCATGTCCATTCCCTTTAGTGTTGCTATGGGCTTCTACTCTTGCATAAGCCTAGGATGAGGCATTGATAGGACATGTACATAGTTCCATGTCTCTGTTGCCTAGGCCCCTGTAAGCTCTCTGGGATTCCCTGCTGGGAAGTGGGATGAGGTGGGTTACCCAGTGGGTCTGGGGCCAGTTTGATGAAGTGGCTACTGTTTCAAAGGTATTTGGGGTCATCCTTGAATATCATCTTGGAGGTTGTAGGAGCAGGGGGGAGGGAACTAGTTCTCACAGCTGCAAGTCACTGTGAAGCAGCAGTGTGTATTTTCTCAGTCACCTGCTGTAGAAGCTGTTACTGGTGGGTTGCCATCAATTTCAACAGCTGTTGTTGTCTCTGATGTTGCTGTGCTTGTGAGTCTGTGAGCCATTTCATGAGATGGTTTACCTCCTTAGTTCTCCCTTATTCAGCAGTGGAATGGGAGAAGGCACTGTTCTGTTTTATGCTATGTCATGGGATGCACCCCCTGCACCCTTAGGGTATGATCTGTGTAACTTTCCTGTTCACTTTTGCAATGTAATTGTACATTTTAACACAAAATATGCACGGACTTTTTTGAATGCTCATTAGAATCATAGAATCATAGAATAATAGGGTTGGAAGGGACCTCACGAGGTCATCTAGTCCAACCCCCTGCTAAAAAGCAGGACCACTCCCACTAAATCACCCCAGCCAGGTTTTTGTCTAACTGGGCCTTAAAAATCTCCAAAGATCGAGATTCTACCACCTCCCTAGGTAGCCCATTCCAATGCTTCACCACCCTCCTAGTGAGAAAGATTTTCCTAATATCCAACCTTGATCTCTCCAGCTGTAATTTGAAACCATTGCTCCTTGTTCTGTCCTCTGTTACCCTCGAGAACAGCCTGCCTACCTCCTTCTTTGGAGCACCCCTTGAAGTAGTTGAAGGTTGCTATCAAATCTCCCCTCAGTCTTCTCTTCTGCAGACTAAATAAGCCTAGTTCCTTCAGTCTCTCCTCATAAGTCATGTGCCCCAGCCCCCTAATCATTTTTGTTGCCCTCCACTGGACTCTTTCTAATTTGTCCACATCCTTTCTGTAGTGGGGAGCCCAAAACTGGACACAATATTCCAGATGCGGCCTGACCAGTGTCAAATAGAGGGGAATTATCACATCCCTCGATCTGCTGGCAATACTCCTACTGATGCAGCCTAATATGCCATTGGCCTTTTTGGCAACAAGGGCACACTGTTGGCTCATATTCATCTTCCCATCCACCATAACCCCCAGGTCCTTTTCTACAGTGCTGCTACTTAGCCGATTGGTCCCCAGCCTATAGCAGGGCATGGGATTTTTTCGTCCTATGTGCAGGACTTTGCACTTGTCTTTGTTGAACCTCATGAGGTTTCTTTCGGCCCAGTGTTCCAATTTGTCCAAGTCTCCCTGGATCCTGTCCTTTCCCTCCAGAGTATCTACCATTCCCCCCAACTTGGTGTCATCTGCGAACTTACTAAGCACGCAGTCTATTCCATCATCAAGATCATTAATGAAGATGTTGAATAGAACCGGCCCCAGGACCGACCCCTGGGGCACTCCACTCGTTACCGGTTGCCAACTAGACATCGAGCCATTGATTGCTATCCGCTGAGCCCGTTGATCTAGCCAGTTTTCGATCCACCTTATGGTCCACTCGTCCAACCCATACTTCCTTAACTTGCTGACGAGAATGCTGTGGGAAACTGTATCAAAAGCCTTGCTAAAGTCAAGGTATACCACGTCAACAGCTCTTCCTGCATCCACAAATTACATACTCTACACTACTGTTATAGTAGCATGTTTTCTGCAGTATCATACGTGTGTACCTCTGTGAAACATCTCACCATGTATTTAACATAGCTCAGTTAGGGACAGACAAAAAGAGCTGTCTTTCCTCATATATACTATGAAGAAGTGCATAACAAAGACGATGCAAATTAAGCTCCCTGGCTCACGTGGGAAGAAGAATGATGTCAGCTCAGGAAAGAGAGGGTCAAGTGGGAGGCTTGAAAAAGGAGACACTTGGGACTGTTTGGGGCTTTTGGCCAGAGAAACTCCATCTTGAAACATCTCCATCTACAAGCAAGGACTGGGCCCCACCCATGGAGGGGCAGAGCCTGGCTGGAAGCTATCATAGCTGAATTTGAGTGGTGAGCTGAGCATAATTGTAGTAGTGATTTTAGGTTAGATTGTGAATTATCGTTTATTTGCTTGTGGTAATGCCTGACTGATTGATTGATTGATTGATTGTGCATTGATTTGCTATATACGCACTTAAAATCATGTTTGAATCAATAAACTAGTGATTGTTTTATCTAAAGCTGTCTGAATTTTAGAGAGTATGAAGGGGCGTGGGCCTAACCTGGAGCAAAGGCTGATTGTGTATCTGTTTCTTTGTTAAACTGGTTCCAAAGGGATAGCCATGTTAGTCTAGTTCAGCAAAACAAACAAGGAGTCTGGTGACACTTGAAAAGACTAATAAATAAACAAATAAATAAATTTGTTAGTTTTTTCAAGTGCCACCAGACTCCTTGTCTGTTTTGTTAAACTGACGGACCAGAGAAAATGAATCTGTAATGATCAGGGAAGGCTCCTGATCTCTGCAGGATGGAAGTTCCCGGTGTGACATCTACAGGCTGCGGGTGTTCACTGGAAGGCTATCCCCTGAGGAGCTAGGGAGTGCACTTCCACTGCCTGGGACCGATTTCACGCAGGAGGCTAGTGTGGACTGACCCAGGAGTGAGGGTCCACCGAGCAAAGCGGGGTAAGTCAGGGTCCAGAAGTGGGTGATTGGGGAGGCACACCAGGCACATCGGACCAGATTCCAGGAGGGAAACATCACATCCAGTTCTTCCCTTCTTTGCAAGTGGGGGTCCACACAATTGCAAAATCCCACTTCTGGTACCACGTGTCACAGACTCCTGTTGGCATCTGCTAGTGCTCTCTTGCTGAGCCCACAGGACTTTCTGGCCTGTCTCTGTTCTGGGTTGTTCCCTGCTGAAACGTCTCTTTTATTGGATATGTCACTATATCACCACTCTATGGTAGTGCTCTGGGAGGCTGCCTGAAGCAGAGTTTTACTGCCCTGCTCTTCCACACTTTTCTGCCTCTTCTTGTATTCTCCCTCCTTTATATTAGGCTTTGTAATTCATTACCCTTATGAGGTCCAGTTGTGGGTGCCTGCCTCCATGACTGGCAATGTTGGCAACTGCACATGATTGTGGCCAGTCTGTTTGTAGCTAGGAAAGGCTCCCCTCCCCTCCCTGCTTAAGTCCTGAGTGGGGCTTAAGACCTCGTACACCCCCAATATACAAATTGTTCCAGCACCATTTCATCATTATTACCACTTGGTTGGAAGCCCAGATATTAAAAAATAGAATGACGTTAAGTACATCTGTCTGAGGCCATTACTCATCAGCTGCTTCCTTGTTTTGTAATGATATTTTAAAGAGACATGTCTGACTCACCTTATTTAAACACCTTGGCAGGGGCAGCTGATGCCAGCATGCAGCTACCACACCTTCTTCTTGCCTATGATCACAATCCATGGCAACATCATTTAGAATAGAGCAAGCCTTAGTGCAAACCCGTATTTTAACTTGTCCTTTCAGATGTGACAGAAGCCAAAGCCAAAGGGGGGCTAACAATTACTTGAAATTTTAACCTGTTTTAAAATGTACTCATTTCAGTATAGCAATCCTTGGTCACAACATTTCTATTCGTATAAGCTGGTTTATGCTCATTGATGAGCTTGCCACATGACATTTGGATTTTACTCTTCATTTCAATTCAGTTTCACTAAAATGCAGTCTTACAAGTAGCTTTTTAAGGCAGTGTAGGATTCGAGTTTGCTCTTAAACACCAGTTGGCTAACTCACTGTAGAGCAAAAAAGCAAGCTCCTGTCCTGAACCTACAGGTCAGACTACTCAGATCACAGAGCTGGCATATTTCAGGGATTTAAGCCCACACCTACATGGCATGTGCATTTCAATATCACTCAAATTATCTTTCATCATTAGTTAGGCTCAAGCATGTATGTTCAGATATGGTTTGCTGAGCAATAGAAGAGAGAAATATGAGTCACTTATATACAGTGAGCTCACTAGTGTAATGTGTTCTGGAATTTTGCATGTAAGAATCAGACTTTACTGAACAATTTGTTCTGAGCAATATTGCCTATTTCCTGTTTCCTTCTTTTTGCGCTTGTGCAGCTGCCATGCATGTTAAGTGGCTTATGCACACTTTGAGAGGACAATTGAGACTTTTATGTGCTGGGCATGAAGGGTTGAGGTTAATCTGGCAGGTCTTCTTTTTATTTTGTTGTGTTAACATGCACAACACATTTCCTAAGGTTTTCTCTTACACGATATTGGGTTTTTTTATGGATCCATAGTAGGGAATGGCTGAAATTTGTATTTGAGATGTTGTATGGGGATGACGCAACATATTTCAGTGCTCCTAAATGCAGGCTCTCAATTATTATGCACAGCCAAATTTTAGCCTATTGGACCACTGAATATCCCTCTGTAACAGGCAGTGTGACCAAATCTATATTTGTAGTCATCATCTCGGTGGGGGCACCTTGAAGGTCTTGTATATTTTTTTCAAAGCTGGCTGCCATGTCCCCCACTCTCCCCACTCTCCAATTTCTCAGTAAGTGGCTCTCTGGCTCATGGCTCTCATGTACCTGATCCCTTCCAGCAGCCAGCAAGAACATGCACTGCCAACCCTAATTGCCCAGTGATCTTCATGGCATGGGAAGAGTAACAATGGACAGCCCTCCTACCAACACCAAATGTTCAGCAGATGTGAGACTGAAAGGCTTCTTCGATCCTGCTCTTTCAGGCAGAGACTGAAATGCCCTGGGCTGTCATCTGGAGAAAACTATATTAATACTGATCAAGTGAATAAGCGACTCTGGTTTGGACATGCCCCAAGAAACATCTGCTTCAGCTGTGAAAGAACATTCTTTGGTGCATTCATCTTTGGAGAGATTCCTGGACACGCCGAGTGCAATTCCATAGTGAGGTTATGGGCCTACAGAGCAGTGGCGATAGCATTGGGAGGGCCTGCCCTCTGCTACTGCTGCTGTGGGGAGCAAAGAACCTGGCCCCCAATCACCACAGCATGGGCATGGGAGAACTTAGGGTGGCAGCAGGCCTACTCATTGGCCTCCCAAGCAATCAAGCTAGCCAGATGCTGCGACCATGCTGAAAGGGGAGTTGTGGGGTTCAGGGTCAGGGGTTGGTTCCTCTCGAATGTGATGACAGGTACCAACAGTTAGTGGTCTATTGGAGGGGACCAAAGGGACCATTCCTAGGTTGTGGGGGTGACATAGCTTGGGTTAGTCAATCCTCATTCCTGTGAGGCCTGTGTGGGAGGGGTTATTTCTCTGTTATCTCCAGGAGGACAGTCCACTGGCACCAGGCAGGAGATTCTTCACTCCTATCTCTACACTGAGGGAAGAGGGAATGGGGGCCATGATTACTGGTCTCATTTTTAATCTCTCTCTCTGCCTGCATACAGCCAAAGAGAGAGGGGAATTATTGGACTACAGGGAAAGCAAAACAGCTCCTGCTGCCAGCAATACACTGTCAGCAGCCATGGAATGGGCCAAACTCTCGGCCTCTGAAACGCAGCTAAAAATTGTTGGGCTAAACTGGAACGGGCCAATATTTCGCTGTTTAACATATGTTTATATTCAGTTTGCCTCTCCCTGCAGTCTGCTTCCTCCATGCTATAAAAGACATCTTAGTATGATAGGCAAAGAGGCCTAATGTATAGAAGACACTGCGGGTCAACCACAACCTACGGTTGCACCCATACAGCCCTACTAGGCAGTTTTGTTGCATCCATGCAGTCTATGGCCGAATATGAGCCTGTGTATTAATCATAATCACATACCCTTTCCCAGTACTTTGCAAAGAAAGAGGAAAGAGTTATTAAAACTGCATGGGATTGGCCTAGAGGAAGGATAGTGTTGGGTTAAAACACAGGGTCATGGATCAGTTGACTTAAGTCCTTTTCCTGGCTTTGTCGCAGGTCTCCTGTGTGATCTCAGGCAAGTTATCTAGTCTTTCTGGGCTTCATCATGCACCAAGGAGAGAACACTTCCCTGGCTGAGAGAGTCCTTTCATTAATGTTTATAGAGGCTTTAAGTGGAAAGGGCTCCATGAACCTAATGTTCTTATTAGTGTTCTGCAGTGTCAGGGAGAGTTCAGGCTGGATTCTTGCACTACAAAGGTTGCTTGTTCAGCTCTTCTGGATACAGTGCTGATTGGTATGATTGATGTTGCTTGATAATGACCCACCAATGACCAGTTAAAGAGCTCAAGGACATCCCACCCTCTCGCTTGCTTAAAGGACTTGTGTTTGCAGCTTGGGTCCTTGAGGGTAGGAAAGGAAGAGGAGTCGTCCAAAGAATGCTGATCATTCTCTGGAAGGACTCTCTCCCCACAAGGATAAAAGCTGCTTTTCTTTCTTTCTTAATTTTATGTGGCATGAGACTTTTCCTCCTTCCTGAGATCCTCACCAAAGATGGAAACTCTAGCAAACAGCCTTACTTAAAGTGAACCTGGGATACAGAAATGCAAGAATCTTATCTTCTTATTAACTAGTTCAGTTAAACCTACCTTTTTCAGGGAACTAACCAATGTCTAGCTAATCCCCAGCACATCCCCTCATTATGTTCATGGTAGACAAACAGAGAAATCAGATACAAACATCAAATACTCTTGCTGGAAGGTTGCAATGTAACACTACTTCAATCTTTAGAATTCAGGACAATAACACATAGGAGCCATAAACCAGAGAGAGACAAAGCAGGCTGCTCCCTAAACCAACAGCACAACACACTGCATCTTACCCTTTGCTGGCTTTCTGCAATCTGACTTTGAATCTGATTGCATGATTCCTTACACGGGGCTTCTTTCTTACAAGCAGGGCCACGATCCCTTGAGCAATTAAAGTAATGGTTTACAATTTTAATTCAGTATTCCATACTCCACACCCCTATGAGCAATTTATCCCATAATTGCCTACCACAAGGTTTCTTACATCTTCCTCTGAAGCCTCCATTGTTGGTCACTGTCAGCCAAAGGATACTGGACTAGATGAACTATGGGTTTAAAAAAGTTTCGCAGTGCCTATGTACTTGTCAGTATTGTTTCATTTACTACATATATCTTTGAATTTCCATCCACAGGACATGTGTTTGATTGACAATGAACACATAGGTCTAATCTCTGCTATTACAAAGGTGAGATCTCTGTTTAGACAAGGCTTCCAATTCAAAATACCTGTAATCAGACACTTAAACCAGAGACAGGCTTTCACCTTGTAGAAAATCACCACTGTGCAATAATTGTTCACAGTGAAAACTCCTGAAGTCTTTTTTTCCCTAGCACAAGAGTGAAGGGATCCCAAGCCTCTGGAACAGAGCCTTCAACTCAACACACCCCTGAGTGGGCAGGAATTTTGCAATGTGGGAAACTCACACCCTTTGCTGTTGTTCTTCTACACATCCGTCAGCAGGAAGAGTTGGGAACGTGCTTTACTGGCCCATAGGGAATGTTCCCCAACATTTTCTGCTCCACTGTGTGTAGCAATCTAGTCTTTCCAGAATGTAGAATCCAGGATTGCCAGGTTACGTGAAGGTTGACACTCGTTGTCTCATGACGCACGGATAATCCCCAGCGCCATGTCCCAATGGCACTGGGGAGTTCCCTGTTTATTGTGTTTCCAGATAAAATGTGCACAGATTACAAGTAAATTGATGGGTTTTTTCCCTAACAGCCAGCCTTAAAATGTCATTCTGGGGTCTGATAGCCAAGCTGGGTTCTTTTCAGTCTGTGTATCATCATTAGTATTGTTAATACATATTCTGCAGGCCAGGCTATGCCTTCAGTTTCATAGATTCTAAGGCCAGAAGAGACTGTTATGATCATTGAGTCTGACTTTTTGTGTAACACAGGACAGAGATCTTCCTTCAAAATAAATCCTAGAGCAGATCTTTTAGAAAAATATCTAGTCTTGATTAAAAAATTGCCTTAGATGGAGCATGCCCCACAACCCCTGGTAAATTCTTCCAGTGTCTCATAGGAATGTCTGTTATGGCTGTGTAACCTCATTGTCTCCAGATTTTGCCCTTGGTGGTATCTGTGTAACTTTTATTGACTCTAGTTGGTTTGCACAGTTGTAAATGATGGGGCCTGTAATTAAAACTTTGATTCTTCTGCTGATGTACAAGAAGGAATTGAATCTGACTCTCTCTCTCTTTCATAAGAACATAAGAATGGCCATACTGGGTTGGACCAATGGTCCTGTCTTCTGATAGTTGGCAGTGCCTGATGCTTCAGAGGGTATGATTAGAACAGGGCCATTACTATGTGGATCCATCCTTTATCATCCACTTCTGGCAGTCAGCTCTTTTAGCTCTGTCAAGCTAGCTAGCAAGAGTAAAAAGTGGTACAAAGTCATCTGAAGTCACTACTGTCAGCATATATGACTCTGAACTTACTGAACCACTTTTCAGAGTAGAACCATGGTGTATTGGCTGGATGGACCCAGTGTAAAGCCCAAGTAAACCCCGAGGAATCTTCTCTACCAAGTTAGTTTGTGGTAACTACTGCAATGTAGCTCCTCTGCCTGATATTCCCTCCATCAGAGACATGGAAGAGTTGGGTCAATAAAGCAGTATGATCACAGATCCCCCAATCACATTCTTCCCACAGCCTGCCCCTCAAGTTTCCCTGCATGTTGGGATGCAGGCAGTGTATATTATGGGACCCAAGGCATGTGATCCTGTTGACAAACTTTCATCATCTTGCTCCCCTTCCCTCAGGCAGCAGAAACTGTTCAGATCCCCCTGTGTTCAGGTTTTTCCTTGCCATAGACGAGGAAGGAGAATTTGTCCTTCCTGAGAAACCCAGAACTAGGCTCTCCTCTAGTGACAGACGTTTCCTTCCCTCAGTGACTGCAAAGCTGTGGAGCTGACCCACCCCTTGGCTTCCTTGGATCACGTGTTCCAGTTTTTCTGATACTGATAATGGTCACCGAGTTGAGACACCAGTAAAAGGGAAAACAGGTCATCTTTTCAGCTGATTGGCCAACCAGACCTTCCCCTGGTGGGCAAGTCCCTTGTATGAACTACAAGGTCAGTGGCCAGTTTAGTGGTATGTGAGCCTGAGCAGAGGGAAGTACTAGGTACTGCTCCTACACATCCTGCATACAGTCCTATTCCAGAATCTGTACCCCAGTGTATGCCGTTCTCCTGTATACTTGAAAACCCCTAACTGTGTCATCAGGGGTTAGAAAATGTCCTCCTGGCAGCTTTGCATCATCTGGCTTCTGAAGGGGAATGAGAAAGAAGATTCACCTGCTTCAGTAGTGGCCTCCCTGGGCTTGGGGAGGAAGAGGAGATGCTAACGGCTGTTTTCCTGGCTGGAGCCTCTCTAATTCTCTAAAGAGGACCAGGGAAGAGCCTAATGTTGCTCCTCCAGACTGTAAGAATCCTGGGGCCAACTGCCACATCCCTCTAACCCCTTTTGGTTGGATTGAGGAAGAGGAGTAGACAGGAGGCTTGTGTGTGTAGTAAGCAGCCGTGGGCTGGTCAGGGTACCAGGGAGTGGCGAGCTGTGAGTGTACGTGTCCTCTGCTGAACCGGGTCTTGGTTTTAGGTTACCAAAGTAACCGAGGCAGTGACTGGCTGTGTTTGCAGCATCATGTTTTCATGTTGGCATCACCAGTTCCTCTGACATAATTATTGTTTGTTTTTTACCATGCCGAGCTGTCAAAAGTATTCGCTGTGCAAACACATTTCCTTGGTGCACATGCAGCTGGACAGACTGGTTGGCTGCTGTGTACTTCAGATTAATCCTTCTAAATCACTGTATAGTCTGAATCAGCTGGTTGTTATTGCTAACTAATATTCCCTTGACACTTCAAGTCTGACTGTCTGACAATAGGGAACATTTACAAACCCATTAACTTTCCCCTCTTTACAATTCACCAGTAATCCTCATTGCATATCATGATTACAGCAAGCAGCTTAGGCCTTGTACACACGATCAGATTATCGCGCATTAAAGCTCATTACCGCGCGATAGCAACAACGGCGTACACACGTGCAACAGGGCTCTTGCGCGTTAAGTGCCTTGTTGTCGCGCAATCCAACAACCACTCCGACGAGAGTGGTAACAGCTGTTGCGGATCATATATTGCGCGTTTGAGCTCGTGTGTACGCTTACCGCGCATTGACTGGAGTCCGGAACTGTCCCAGCATTCCCAAGTCGTCCTCTCTGGTCTCCCCCCCCACCCGCTCTGTGGCCGTGACGAAACTGTCCCCGCCCTGCCCCGAACTTATTCCCGGGATTTTCAAATTTCAAGTCTGTTTCACTTCCTGCTCTCTTCCTCGTGGAGTGTGTTTGTGCTCCGATCATCAGTAGCAATGGCGGCCCGCCGTGGAAGACGCGCACCCCTTTGGAGCACAGCAGAGGTGCTGGACCTGATCAGCATCTGGGGAGAGTCCGCCGTGCAGGCGCAGCTACGCGGCAGCAGGAGGAATTATGACACATTTGGCATAATTTCTCGGGCCATGTCAGAGAGAGGGCATGATAGAGACACAGTGCAGTGTAGATCAAAGGTGAAGGAGCTCAGAATTACCTATCACCGAGCGAAGGAGGGAAACCGCCGTTCTGGATCAGCGCCTGCAACATGCAGGTACTATAAGGAGATAGAAGCCATCCTCAGCGGGGACCCCACAACCACTGCCAAAAGTCCCGTGGACACTTCAGCCCCTCCTCGTCCGGTGATTGCCAGAGCCGAGCAGGATGAGGACGTTGTTGAGGAGGAGGAGGAGGAGGAGATGGAGGATGACACGGAGGAAAGCGCAACCGCGTGTAGCCAGGAGCTCTTCAGCAGCCCCGCTGAGACGTCCACCCAAGGCTTGAACTGCAGCTTGTTCTCTGAGGCGGCAGAGGGGGGTTCAGGTAAGTTTCTCCTTCATTCAGCTCTGCTCCTGCTAAAATATCATTGTCTGGGGTGGGGGTGCTTGCGGGTCCCCGCTCTGCACGCTATTTACTCTGCATTCATTAGCAGGGCATCAATACAAGCAGTGATTGTAAAATAATCATCTGCATTTAGGTCAGAAAAGGTTTCCTCGATGTACCTCCAGAGCCTAATACTCAGGTTAGATGGGAGAGCGTTTGTGTCTGCGCTCCCAAAGACGGACACTCTGCCTCTCCAGCTGCAAAGCACAGCCCTGGGAACCATGGCAGCACACAGTGCAGCAGCATACGGTCCCGGCCTGCTACCGGCGGCATGTAGGAGATGTATTCTAGATGGAAGGGGCACTCTGAGGAGAGGGATATTGGGTTCCATCTGTGTGCCCTCTTCCGATTCTTAGCCCCCGGTAAGCCGTCTACTAGAATGTACCTTGTCTGCTTCAGCGCAGCGTAGTGTGTTGACCGCCCTGTACCTTCCAGTGGAATGTGCTACTGGAAGGTTACATTGGCTATCTATGCTATGTGTTAACAATGTCTATATTGTTATTTTTGTATTAGAATTGAGCTTCACAAGGCCGGTGTCTACCCCAGCTGACCGAATGAGAAACATTAGGCGGCGTTCTCGAAGAAACAGGGAGGATATGTTTAATGACCTGCTGAAAGCAACACAAGAATCCGCAAGGGAGAATAGAGCCTGGAGAGAGGAATCCCAGCAGAGGAGGCAGAAACACAGGGACGAACTGATAAGCGTCATGAAGGAGCAAACAGAACTGCTAAAGAACATGATAGCTTTGCAGTCCCAGGCGATAAATGTCCGGGCTCCACTCCAGACAGTTCAGCCGTGTATGCCTCCCACACACCGCAGTCCCTCAAAGCATTTCTTTGAAGGCCACCCTCCACCCCGGTACAGGACAACATCCAGCCCCCCCCCCCCAAGCTACTTTTACGAGACCCGGAGCTACACCAACCTGTAACCCCACCCCCATCTTTCAGGTTTCAATAAAAACAGTAACAAAAACTTTGAAGAATGCATTTATTTATACACATTACTGAAATGATCCTAAGGTGCACCTCATGCGTCATGTAACTTAACTAGGGAAGGGCATCATTGAAATGCTCCCTGAGTGCCTCCCTTATGCGAGCAGCTTCTCCTTGTGCCACCCTAATACTCCTAGTGGCTGGCTGCTCGAATGCTTCCTCGAGGCGCTGTGCCTCCGTAGCCCACGTAGGGGAAAACTTTTCTCCCCTACTTTCACAAATGTTATGGAGGACACAACATGACGCAATCACGGCAGGGATGTTGTCCTCCGCCAAGTCCAGCCTCCCATACAAACAGCGCCAGCGCCCTTTTAAACGGCCGAAGGCACACTCCACAGTCATTCTGCAGCGGCTCAATCGGTAATTGAACCGCTCCTTGCTGCGATCAAGGTTCCCAGTGTAGGGTTTCATGAGCCATGGCATCAGTGGGTATGCTGGGTCTCCGAGGATGACTATGGGCATCTCCACCTCCCCCACTGTTATTTTTTGATCAGGGAAAAAGGTGCCCCCTTGCAGCTTCCGGTACAGACCAGTGTTCCTGAAAATGCGGGCATCATGCACCTTTCCCGACCACCCAGCATTGATGTCCGTGAAACGACCCTTGTGATCCACGAGTGCTTGCAGCACCATGGAGAAGTAGCCCTTCCTGTTTATGTACTCCGTCACGAGATGGTCTGGAGCCAAAATAGGGATGTGTGTGCCATCTATGGCTCCCCCGCAGTTAGGGAATCCCATGGCAGCAAAGCCGTCCACAATCTCTCGAACATTGCCCAATGTCACTGTCCTCCGTAGCAGGATGCGATTGATGGCTTGGCACACTTGTGAGAGGGCTAATCCGACGGTGGTCCTCCCGACTCCAAACTGGTTTGCAACGGACCGATAGCAGTCGGGAGTCGCCATCTTCCATACAGCAATCGCAACACGCTTCTCCACAGTTAGGGCTGACCTCATGTTGGTGTCTTTCCGTCGCAGGGCAGGGGCCAACTCTGAGCACAGTTCCAGAAAGGTTGCTTTCCGCATTCGAAAGTTCTGTACCCACTGCTCGTCATCCCACAGCTGCATAACAATGCGATCCCACCACTCGGTGCTCGTCTCTCGCGACCAGAAACGGCGTTGCACCGTGTGCAGATGATCGGTGAAGGAGCTGAGCAACGCGGTGCTGTTGCTCTGCATGGCATCGATCAGCCCCTGCTCCTCGGTGTCCTCATCTGACTCGGAGCTCATTGCGTACTGAGCAACAAGCCGAGATGTATTCAGAATGTTGAAGGCGACAATGGAGATCATAGCAGGATCCATGCTGTCGCTGTAGCGATTGATTGCAAGTGGTGCGTTGCGTCACTGCAATGTTGAAAATAGGCGCGAGTTGCTATTGGCAACGAGGAAGACGCTAGGGGAACACAAAGCACCATGGGAAACTGAGAGTTTACCCATGGCGCTTTGCGTTCCTTTCCTTCATCCCATGATTCATAGCGCCGATTCAGGGAAAATGGAACGATGGGATAGGTGCCCAGAAGTCATTGCGCTCAACCGCGATAATGCGTGTAATTTTGTTGCGTTGCAGGGAGCAACGTGTGTACGCGTTGTCCCGCAATAAAGGTCACGTGAGTTTTGTAGCGCGATTGCCTTGTTGCGCTTTAATCTGATCGTGTGTACATAGCCTCATTCTGTAAGACACGGCTGTGCAGAGCAGCTTTGGGTTTCCATTGATGGTGGCACTTCTCTGCTCCATAGTACTGCTGCAGATGTTGGCTCCACTGGTCTGTTCCTTGCCTAGGGCAGGATCACTCCTGCAGCAGGTTTAAGAGCTAAATGTGTCAGTGAGGGCTCATATTATCAAGTTTACTAATGGTCACAAAACAAGCAATATTATCATAAATTGCTGCTAAATGAACAGGGACCATGCTGTGATGTTGTATCTCTGCTTGTATTATTGTGTTTGCCCACGTGGGCTATGTCCACATGACCAGTGCTACAATGGCTGAGCCACAGTGGCTTTGCAGCTATGTTGTTGTGGCCATAGATGCATAATGTAGAAGGTTTTTCTGCCGATGTAGTAAACCCACTTCTCTAACAGATGATAGGTAGGTTGTGGGATGAGGGGAAAATTTGTCCATCAACCTAGCTGTGTCTACTCCAGGGATTTTGACCTAGCCATGGGTACATCTACACTGGAGACTTAGGTTGATTTAAGGAAGGTTTAGTCGACCTACAGACCACCGCGTCCACATTGGACTTTTATTAAGTTGACTTAAGCGCTTCCTTAAGTCGACTTAATAACACCACCTCTTACGGTCGACTTAATGCTTAAGTTGACCATATTAAGGTGCCTTAAGTCAGTGTAGGTGGGGAAAGCCCTTAAGTGGACCTAATTGGCCTCCAGGCCCCCTCCCACTCTTCCGTTGACCTAGCACCTGCCAGCGTGGATGGAGGCAGTCGAGAGGAATGTTCAATGTGGACTCGCTAAGTCGATAACAAGATCGACTTAAAGTCGACCTTGTTAAGCCGACTTAACAGAGCCTCCAGTGTAGACATACCCCGTTGCACTAGACATATGACAGTTTTCACAGTCATGAGTGAGGAAGATGGATCAATGTAATTTTTAGGGATAGACCAGGCCTTATTATGTTAATTTGGTGATTCCCACAAAAAGGGTCTGTTGTGGTATATTGGGCTTTGCTCAGTCTGGTTTTAAATGATTTTTGTTACAGATCTTCCACCACTCCCATGAAAAGGGTCATAAAATTCACTGTAAGATGTACTTTTCTTCATTCTGGAGCTCATTTTCTTGTGTTTGGTTTCATCCCATTGATCTTTAGTTCCATGTGCTTGAGCCATCATAAACACTTCCTCTTCCTCAACATTTGGGCATGAAATGGAGGAGTGATAAGAAACAAAGAGAAGAGTAGGAGTAGCTACATTTCATGCAAGGAACCATCAAAAATTGGCTGCCAAACCAATGTGGGCACCTAATAAAGGTGTAGCAGAACTGAACTCAGATTTTAGGGCAGTCTTTTAATTCAGAAGTTTGCCTTATAAAGGTCATTGTTTGTATGGGTTTCACTGTGAAATGCAAAAGTAAGCAGGAAAAGGGCAAATGTAAATATAATATTGTTATGCTGGAAAGTGCTAATGGCTTCCATCAAACATGTCTTTGATCTATAGATAAATTACAGACCTAGTTAAATGCAGTGTTATTGTAGCTGTGTTGGTTCCAAGTTAGAGAGGTGAGGTGGATGAGGTAATATCTTTATAGGACCAACTTCTGTTAGTGAAAGAGGCATGCTTTTGAGCTACACAGAGTGGTTGTTCAGGACAGCTTGTAAATACTGTTCCATTTTTGTTTGGATTGTTAAGGTAACAAAGAGAGTGGGCAGAGGAGACAGGTTCAAACCCAGCAAATTTAGAAAAAAAAAATTGCACTTAAATCTTGGAAAGTAAAGGATGCAGCATTTGAGAAACCAAGACTCTTCTGCCTATAGGGAAAAGTAAGTAGCCTCTGCTGAAGTTCTTGAGAACAAGACCACTCCCCCCTCCCCCAAATTATTTCATGCTTATTTGTTTTCCTCATGGAGCTCTACACTGGCTGTTTTCTTACAACCATCAAGTTAAGCATTGTGCTGATATCTGCATATGATCAGGAGGCAGGATAGCATGTTACTCATCTCAGATTCCAAAGAATTCTTTTTAACTTTCAGAATCCCACTTTCCTCAGGCAAAATTGCCATTTTCTTTCTTTACAACTCTTTTAAAGCTCAATAGTGGGAGAGCAGGTATGTTATCATTGACACTCCCTTTCAAATGATATTTATACCTTTGTTCAACAGATACTAATGAATGCTGAATTTTTAAAGAGGAAACTTACTGATTTAATCCTGTTAAATCACTCTGTACTTTTGTTCAAATAGGAGAATTTCTTTCTCCCTCCACCCACCACAGTATCTCAGCTTCCATGTTTATAAAATTAATACCTATAAAAATAGCAATATAGATTATCCTTGCTCATCACTGAATGCAAAATGCTGTCATCTTTTCAACCACATCATAACATTGATAAAGGAGATATATTCTAGCATTTCCTCTAAGCAGACCATAGCCTGCTGTGACAGCACATATACAGTAAAATTACAGGACAAAGAACATTGTCCATCCATGGAAGGAGTATAATACAGTGCTAAACAAGAAAATAATATTTTCTCCTATTTCTTTCCTTATATTCACATGTGACTACATACTCCATTAGTCCAACCAACTGCAATTTAACTAAGAAAAAAATATTAAAAATTCTGAGTTCACCCTGCAGGCAGCTGGTTCCACTCTAAATGGTAAGCAAGCACAGAGTTAAACTGGGAGGCATGGGTTCCATGAAAGAGTTATTATATCTGAGTACTTATTTGATTCTATTTCCAATGTAACAGATTCATAGAAGATTAGGGTTGGAGGGGACCTCAGGAGGTTATCTAGCCCAACCTCCTGCTCAAAGCAGGACCAATCCAACTAAATCATATGTCCCCTTCGGCAAGGTGTCCCTGCGATCTGTGAAGAATGGTATCATAATAGTAATAGTATCATTCTTTGCTCTTACATAGTATTTTTGAACCATAAAGTACTTTATAAAAAGAAGTGCCCTCATACCCATTTTACAGATGTGGAAACTGAACGCAAGGCACTTGCCCCTGATTACACGCTAGGTTGGTGGTAGAGGTAAACCTAGAACCCCCCTCTCCAGATTACTAATCTAGTGTTGTAATCTCAGAACTGTGCTGTAGATTTAGTAGTTTAATAAAATACTTCATTGTCTTCCCATTTTTGCCATCCATCTTCTTATCTGTCATGAGACTCAGTGTCTGAACCTGTGTTCTCTCAGTTCTACAGTCCCTTCTATTACACTATCCCCCCTCCCCCCGATTCTTAAAAATCTTTGGTGTGAATAGTGCACCATCTGCAGCCCAGCCCAAAGCTAGACTCCGAACCTGTAATTTCCCCCATCACTACTCCTGCACGACCTCTTCCGCCGTTCTAGGGATCTGTCTTTGATCCCACTTTACTAATGTATAATAAAAATCAAACAGGACATGCACTTGGAGTAGCCCATAGTTTGCATGCCTCATTATTTTTATTATGACATATGTCTCCTCCCTCCACCTACTCTTCAGCACTGTTGTGATGTCTAATCTAAACAGTCTATATAGAAAATTTGTTTCCTTATCCTCCCCATTTGCCATTTCATCATAAGCTCTAGGGAAAAGGGCTCTCCAGCCTTTTCATTCAGGGGACCACTTTATCAGGAAGCATGTGTCTTGGCTAGGAAAAGTAAATACCAATTCTTTTATTATTATTACTCAATTCTTTTCTACTGTAGGTGCAAGGCAACATCTTCAGCTCAATTTTAGATGGTCTCAGGGATTAATCATCTGCTCAAAGTTAAGCATGAGCTTAAGAGTTTCTCTGAACTGCACCAGAGTGCTCAGCAGTTTGCAGGACTGAGCTGTGCCTAAATCTTCACTTATGATCCCTGAATTGGCGCTCCCGTTACAAACATTAAACTTCAAATGGACCACAAGACTCCATTGTTTTTCATTACTAACAGTGATTCTCACCACTCTTAATCTAACCACTTTCTCATATGTTGTGTTTGAATCTATACAACTTGTTTGATTTGCTGAAGTAATCTGACCTGATGCAGTGAAATGTAATCACAGGGTTTATCTTTAACTCCCATACCGTAAGTTTTTTTTTCAGTGTAGGTTTTCTTCACTCTGGCATCTGACGAAGTGGGTCTTCGCCCACAAAAGCTCATGCAAAAGGTAAATTTGTTAGTCTTGAAAGTGCCACAAGACTCCTTTTTTGTTTTGCAGAACTAGACTAACACAAAAACAACAGAGTTCTATGGCACTTTTAAAGACTAACAGATTTATTCATTAGTGTTTAAAAGTGCCACAGGACTCTGTTGTTTTTCTGAAATAGACTAACACGGCTACCCCTTTGGAACGAAACTAACATCGTGGTTACCCCTTTGGAACGCTGGAATAGGGATTATCTTTGTGTTATTTGTTTTTATGGTACCTAGTACAGTGGGGCCCTGATCCTCGTTTTGGGCTGCTACATACTAATACAATTGATCTAATAAACATAATAATAATAACAATACCTATCGGATCCAGAAAGGGCGATGAAAGCAAAGAAAGTTTATGAAAGAACAAATCCAAGCAAGCATAAGATACCACTTTCTGGAAATAATTAATGTATTACTTATTGCTTTAGGGGAAAATCCATGCTATTTACCACATCGACAAAATCTTCCCTGGTTTGCCAATCAGCTTCTTTGGCAATGCAGTCGTCCTATAACACCTTACCTGGCCCAGTGTACTTACAGTCCAGTTCTGGTATTCAGGACTGCACTGCAATCTTCCTAAAACTCATCTTTGTTCCACTGATATAGGTCCCAATCCTGCAAATTCTACTTTAAACATATGAGTAATCCCATTGAGTCAATAGGGCTACTACTCATTGCTTAAAGTTAGGCACAGTGTGTGTAGGATCTGGACAATATAAGAGCTGGGAAATGTAGCTGGCATTTTGGCTCAGTTTTAGGTTTTGTTCCAAAGTTCAACTCACCGAGCCTGAGAAAATGTGATTAAGGTGGTTGAACTTGGAAAAATGAATCTACCTCTCAGAGTTATTTTAAGAGGGGAAAACTACTTTGAAGAAATGAATTTGTAATAAGAAGGCCTATATATTGCAATATTTTTTCTAGTTCTATATCTTTTCTATACTGTGCTTTTTCACAAAAAGAATGCTTTTTTTAAAAAAAATCTGTCATGTTTCTGTGAATAGAAGTTGACAATACGAATGTGCAGATGGTGGAAATAGTTCATGATAAAAATCTGGCACATAACGAAGTCTTGTGGTTGATGTAAAACTCTATGGAATCAAAAAAGCCGGTGTCATAATTTGGGGTAAATAATTTTAACAAATGCTTCACAAAAACAAATAAAATATGGTCCTTATCCTGAAAAGTGCACTGTAGATATTTGACAAGCCCCAAAGCGGGGGCAAGGGGAGAATAGACTTGGGGTGATGCGGTGAAGGAAAAGGAAAGGCAAGGTTGATGGTAATAAGATCATGAGGTAGCTGAGGCATATGCACATCTTCAAGATTCTGTTAATTGTTTTCTTTGGGAATTATTGTTTCCTTCAGAGAGAAGCCAAAAATGAGATTAATGCGTAATTTTTGTCCTTAAAAAATCAATAGTAAAGAGAAATCTTGCAACATTTTGGAAGCCTCACAGTTTGTAAAAATAGAAATAGAACACAGAACTCAAACTGAACATTTCAGGAAAGATGGGAACTGATAACAGGACCATTTCTTTGCTCTTCATCCTTTAAAAAAAAAAAAAAAAGAGTAAGCCACAAGTTAAACAATAGTAAATATTTGCTTTAGATAATGAGAAAAAATGGGATCTTGGATAGATTTTTCCATTCCTGACCACTAGAGTTGCTTTCTAACAGGGAGATTACTGGCTATGCTATCTTGTACTCTCAAAGGCTATGTCTACACTTGCTAAAATTAGTTTGAATTAGTTAGTTCGAACTAACTAATTCGAACTAATTTTAGTTAGTTCGAATTGGCTTAATTCAAACTAGAAAAAGTTAGTTCAGATTAGCGATCCCCATTCATTTCAATGGCCGGTTAGTTCGAACTAAGAAATTAGTTCGAATTAACATGGCCACATTGGCTAATTCGAACTAGTTAGTTCGAATTAACCCTTTAGTTCGATTACCCTTAATTCGAACTAACTAAAGCCTAGTGTAGCCATGGCTTTAGTTAGTTTGAATTAAGCCTCCTTAATTTGAACTAATTTGTCATGTAGACATAGCCAAAGATTTTAATGGAGATTTCATATATTAGGACAGCTATAACTTTGGTTAATGCATTGTGAAATCATCCTGATGCAGGATTGGTGGTATTCCATAGTTAGGGATCAATTCTGCAAACCCTTCTGTATGTGAATACATTTACTTATGCCAGTAGTCTCTGGGGTTGCTCACATCAGTATGTATCATTTTGCAGGGACAGGCCCTCAGGTGTTAAGGGGAAGATTGTACCAGAGCTCCATTTAAAGTCAAAGGAGATATGACAATTGACGGCAGCTGATGATCTGTCCTTTGGTCTTTTGTGTTTTTTCCTTATCTATCCTTTGGAAAGACAGGGTTAGAATTGGTCTTACAGAGTTAGTCCCCCAGCTATCTGTAATAGCTACAGTTATTTTGTTATGAATAATAATACTTTCAGCAGTGAATATGCACAAATGATGGGGGGCAAGCCATAGATCAATGAAAATATTCAATCACCATAATCATATTTTTTTCTGCCAAAGTCAAGGATCTTCTCTTGTGACTATAACATACATTGACTGGTTACCACAGTTCAGGGCAATTGCATCTGTATTCCTCATCCATGCTCTACTCTAGGTTACCATCTTCTCAGCTATTGCCTCTCTTGGACAGAAGTATGTCTCTTTTCCTCTTGACTGAGCTCTTTCCACATTGCACAAGATCCCTGCCTACACTGTGATACCCCTTGCAAGTTAGACCGCCTCAACAAGCCAGCATCTGGGCTTTGCTTTCTCTCCAAGGGGTATTAACAGTGTCATTGCCTACAGCTATCACACAGCTCTTTCTAAGCAAGCACATTTATTCTTAAAGTGAAAGTGTTTTCTCTGTGGTTACAATTTCGTAACTGTCTCAGATTCAGAACCAGAACCCCCTGAATAGCTCAATCTTTTCTTTATAGAGATTGGGTCTTTGATCTCAGCCTCATCTAACAAGTGATCAGCAGACAATGGCCCAATCTTCAATATGTAGCTTAAAAAAGCTGGGTTTTTGTATAACCAGAGGTGGGGAATTTGCATTCATCTCCCACTAGATATTCCCCAGAAAAACCGCTTAGTGCTTTTTGTTCCAAAAATTCATTCTTGCCTGGTACATTGTTCAGTACAGTCCTTTGAACCTCCCGAGTCTCACATTAGACATCTTCTCCCTTGAGAGGTTACATACAATAATATGTAAACTATTTGTTCAATACAATGGACCCAAAAGATACTTAAATGTAATTCAATAAGGTTTCCCAATGATATGGTAGGAAATTGCCATATTTGTCTGGTCTGGACATAGCTGCCATTTCTATTCTGATCCAAATACCTTTCATATGTAAAAAAACAGGCAAGTCAGATAAAGAACAGCATGGCTGTATAACAATGTGATATCTAGAAATAGCTCTAAAAGATTTGAGTAACCAGTTTAAGGAGCTACAGGTTAGCTCCACAAAGGTATTTAGCTGCCAAATTCCCATTGAAATCAATAGGTGCCTAAATACATTTGAGGATCTGGGTCTACGTTAATCAAGACACTTTTCAGATGGATCCCATATGGATCCCATTCCCCAGGCTTTCATAAACCCTTGCACAAATTATAACTCTAGGACTTGATCCAGCAGCCTTTTGAGAGTTAACTATCAGTCCTATTGGGCTCAGCAGATAGGGATCAATGGCTCAATGTCTAGTTGGCAACCAGTAACAAGAGGAGTGCCCATGGGGTCGGTCCTGGGACTGGTTCTGTTTAACATCTTCCTTAATGATCTGGATGATGGGATGATAATTAAGTTCGTGGATGACACCAAGCTGGGGAGAATGGTAGACACACTGGAGGGCAGGGACAGAATTCAGGGAGACCTAGACAAATTGGAGCATTGGGCCAAAAGAAATCTCATGAGGTTCAACAAGAACAAGTGCAAAATCCTGCACTTAGGACGGAAAAATCCCATGTACTGCTACAGGCTGGGAACTGATCAGCTAAGTAGCAGCACTGTAGAAAAGGACCTGGGGGTTATGGTGGACGGGAAGCTGGATATGAGCCAACAATGTGCTCTTGTTGCCAAAAAGGCCAATGGCATATTGGGCTGCATCAGTAGAAGTGTTGCCAGCAGATTGAAGAATGTGATTATTCCTCTTTATTCGGCACTGGTGAGGCCACATCTGGAATAATGTGTCCAGTTTTGGGCTTCCCACTACAGAAAGAATGTGGGAAAATTAGAAAGAGTCCAGCTGAAGGCAACGAAAATGATTGGGGGTAGGGGCACATGACTTACGAGGAGAGACTGAAGGAACTAGGCTTATTTAGTCTGCAAAAGAGAAGACTGGGGCAATTTGATGATAACCTTCAACTACTTGAAGGGGTGCTCCAAAGAGGAGGGAGCTAGGCTGTTCTCGATGGTAACAGAGGACAGAACAAGGAGCAATGGTTTCAAGTTGCAGCTGGGGAGGTCGAGGTTGGATATTAGGAAAAACCTTCTTACTAGGAAGGTGGTGAAGAATTGGAATTGGTTACCTAGCAAGGTGGTGGAATCTCCATCTTTGGAAACATTTAAGGCCTGGTTAGAAAAAATCCTGGCTGGGATGATTTAGAGGGAGTGGTCCTGCTTTCAGCAGGGAGTTGGACTAGATGATTTCATGAGCTCCCTTCCAGCCCTAAGATTCTATGATTCTTACTTTGGATTGCCTCTGTCCTGCAGACTAGAGTCCTGCACAGGACTATTCCTAATCCTACTCCTGTCCTGCTCCCGCTATTATGGCAGTGGGTCTTGCAGGACCTGCAGGACCCTACTGACCCATAGCACAACTTCATAAAAATTTTGAGCATTTAATAAATAATGGGAGATGGAGAAAAATGAAAATGTGCAGGCCTTGGCAGAAAGATCTGCTTTTACCAGTGCTGAGATACTATGGGGGGTAAGTGCTATAACATCCAAGAAAGCAGTCAGCTTGGCGTGCTGAATGGAGGATGTCTGAAATGAAGGTGCAGCTGTTGTTCTGTTAAACCTGACGATTAGAAAGTGGCTCTCATACCTAACATGGCTTTTGATCCATAACTTAAAGTGGCTTAATTTTTTTAGATTATTTTTTCTTCTTTACATATGATCAAGTCTAATGCACAGAATGTAGGCTAATCAAAAGGCTGTGTTTACACTACACCATTTACTGTGCTGCTGTGGTGCTTCTGATGAAGATGCTCTAAGCTGATGGGAGCGAGCCCGTTCCAGGTGGCTTAATAACTCCTGCCTGCTTGGTGGGGTGGTAGCTATGTTGGTGAGAGGAGCTCTGTCTACGCCAGCGCTTAGGTCAGTATAACTGATGTTGCTCAGGGGTATTGCTTATTCATACCCCTGAGTAGCGTAAGTTATGTCGAAGTAATTTGTAGCGTAGACATAACCACAGTAATGCAAACAGCATGTTCAAAGTAAGGCTATATGTAGTATAGTACAAGTATTCAAACCCACTGCCTAGAGCAGGGGTCCTCAAACTACGGCCTGCGGGCCGGATACGGCCCGCCAAGGTTATTTACCCGGCCCCCGCCCCTGCTGCGGCCTGCCCCATGCGTCTGGGGCAGCAGGGTGGCCGCGGCCAGGGCAGGCTGCCGGTCTCCCACCCATCGGCCACCTCGACTTCCTGGCCCAGAGCCGACCCCGCCCCGCTCTGCCGACAGCGTCGGCCTCCCGGCACGGGGCCAGGATCGGTCTCCGTTGCCGGGGTCTGTCTGCCCTGCCGGGGCCGCGTTCGGTCCCCGCCGGTGCTCCCTCCCAGCTGCGCAGGCTGCGGCCAGGCTGGGGAGATTCAAATCTCCCGCCCTGAGCATGCGCAGATACAGCGTGCTCAGGGCGGGAGCGGCCTGGCCGACAAGCAGCTCTGCCGGCCGTCCCTGTAGTTCCCAGCCTCCGGCCAGGTAAGGGGGCACTGGAGGGAGGCCTGGAGAGGGGTGGGGGTGGAGACAAGGAGACGGGCCGGGTTAGAGGGGTGGCAGTGGGGACAAGGAGACGGGCCGGGTTAGAGGGG
>ML685902.1:916607-950996 GCA_007922175.1 Pelusios castaneus
TTGCCCTGTCTAAACTTGAACTCTAAAACATGTTAAGTATCTTATTGTAGCAACATGCATTTGTTTGTCCTTTAAACATGGCCTAAGAGAGTGGGGAAGAAAAGGATTCAAGTGGAGAAGAGAAAGGGTGGAGCTCTAGGCAGAGGCCATGGACTCAAGAGATGAGAGGAAGGTGGAGAGAGTCAGGGTGGTCAGAGGTATAGTGACTTGGAGATGAAGTTGACCGTTGAGGTGGGAGGAGGGTGGAAGAGGAAAGTAAGTAATGCCAAGGGAGAAAAGGGTCGGTCAGAGAGTGGAAATTCAGGGAGAGAAGGATCATACAGAGAGCATTTCTGGGTATAAATTGAAGGGTCAGAAGTCCAAAGTATGGACTTGGATGGAAAGCTGCTTCAGAACTGCAGACTGAATTAATAAGTTGTGGGGAAAACTGGCAGGTAGCATAATTGAAGTAATCTTTAACATGGGAGCTGAAATCCACAAGGATGAGAGTGGAGCATAGGAAGAAAAGGAAAAAAGAGGTGCCAGGAGCTGAAATGAAAAGAGGAGCTTGAAAATGATAGATAACAGCTATACATTAGGGAAGGGGACCGAAAAGCTGGTTGAAGGGTGCTTTAAAGGAGGCAAACAAGTGGGTGCAGGGAAGTGCTGGAAGTGGCAGGAGTTGCTGCAGTGTGAGAGTGGTGGGGAGACCACTAGAGGAGGGCAGCCCCTAAGGCTGAGAGAAGAGCTAGGTTTTGAGGTGGGAGCAGTGAACGGTAAGAAGGCTGGGTTAAGGTGGAGTGGAAGTTCTAGAATGCACAGGAGAAGAGAAAGAAGCTGTGGGCCATGGTAGAAAGGGGAGAGAGTTATGGGAAGAGACAGGATTGGGACTGGGCATGTATGAAATGGAGGAAGAGACATGTTGAGGACTTGTAGGTTGGGGAGAGGATGTGGTGGGGAGAGAGCTATTGTGGTAAAGCAGAGCATGTGTGTGAAATAGAGAGATGGTAGAAGAGTGGGAGAGCAGAAGGGTAGAGGACAGTCACCAGGGCAGGAATGTTAGGAACAGGGTGGAACAGTCATTAGCAACAAATCTGGTGGGGGACAGTGAATTAAAGTGACCGTCAGTAGAGTAAGTGCAGTGGGGCAGCAATCTGTCAGTTGAATTGGTTACAGTGCCTCAGTTAAGTCAAAGTGAGGAACAATGAACCAATTAAAACAACTTGGTGTCTTCACGGGTACATTTGGAGACTGGCTTCCTGCCACAGAGTAGAGGGAGGACTGATGCAGCTGGCTATTTCATTAAAAATATCACAGAGACAATCTTGCATTAGTGATGACAGCTCCAGCTGCTCCTCATTTCCTAGTGCAAAGGAGAATGGTGTTCCTGATTGGCAGTAGGTCTGTAGAAATCATTTGTAATAACCTTTCCTCCCTATATCGTTTCAGAAGGAGCCACCAGCCCTCCAAACTTGCAAACGGCATCACACAGGTCACCAGCCTATCTGAGGATGGAGGAAGTCCTAACCATCAGAACAGGCTGACAATTGGTATTCAGAGTTGTCAGTCATAAATCATTAGAATCAACTTTAATTCTAGAGCCACAGTGTCAAAGTGAGGACACCACAGCACCACCTAATGTAGATGGATAACCTACTTTTTTATTTACCTGGCCAGTGGTCACGTCTGGGGAGCATGGTTCACTGGGTGCAAGGAGACGGTTTATCATCAGGTTTTAGAAGAAAAGAAATGAACAACTAGGGCAGACTGACAAGGTAGTGAGATGGTCATGCCTGGAACTAGCAATATAAGATTCTAGGAGTTATGAAGACAAATCACTGAAGAACCTGTATATCTTGCTAGTTAAACATCAAGTTATTGAGAGGCCAACTAAAATTGTTTTTTAAACTGCCTGGTGTCTCTAAGCCCTAGTCTACACTTGCCGTGCTTTTCGGCGGCAGTCGACAGGAGATACGCAAGGTACATAAAATACCTTGCGTATCTCCCGCCGACTTCTTAGCTGCTCCCTACACGTTACACTAAGCTGACCGGAAATGGTGTCCGGTTGGTGTAGTGTTACTATGGTTACGGAGCTGGTGTTACAGCTCCGGTTCCGTGTTTGAGTGAGTGCGTCTACGCAGACAGTTCAATCAAACCTGGAAGATCGCGCTGACAGCAGCAATTTTGCCACCATCAATATAGACTTACCCTAAGTATCAGGAGTAGCCCACTGACCATAGATTAAAAAACTACTTGGGCCTGCACGTTTCTGGTTTTTTTACTACCTCTTCTTCCCAATAATTACACATCTGTAGAGAGATACCATGTTACATTCCTAATGCCCGTACACAGCTCAGAAGTTTGCACTTTTGCATCATGTGTTACTAAGAGCTACCTGCTACAGTAGGTGAATCTCAGTAATTCACAAACAAGTGGTTTTTAATTGTGCTTTAAATAAAGAAGGTTTATAATAATACAAGTTCTTATTAAGCTGACTATCTTGAGAAGGAAGTGAATTTTTAGGCGTTACTCTTGGGTAAACAATTCCTTTGGCTATGTTGGACATGACCGTAGTACGGAACAAATGTTCTCATTATTCCGGAAAGCCCAGTTGACATTAGTCTTGAGGGTGCCAGTCCTCTCAAACTCACCTTCTCTTCAATAAATCTCCTTTCCCCCATGTCTGCTAATCCTCTCTCCCCTACTTTGGGTTTGTCTGGGCTTAAAAACTTGTACCTCTTTAAATATACCAGTAGATTTAATGCAGTACAACCCTTAGCGTGGACAGCATTATATCAGTATAAGAGAAGGGGAATAATCTATACCAGTATAAATCAGTTTGACAGAATTCAATTTTTTTAATATAATTTTGACATATAATACTGTTTATTGTTAAGCATTTTTTTCAGTTTTGATCTATTTTAAATTTTCACAGTTGTGGGGATCGGGAGAGCAGACAATAATTATATAATGTGGAAGATATTGAGATTCAAATAATTAAAGCTTTATAAACATTTAAAATACCAATTGTCAACATCATATACCAGAAGATACAAAGTAAAATATCCTGAATTCAAACTCTAGTAAATTCTCAAGCAGAATTTTTTTTTTACTTTGCCTGTCTGTAAACTTCAGTTATAATCAATGGAAATATTTTTTCATTAAATTGACACTGACTGACATTTACTGATAAAAATCTAATCCATTCAAGACTAAGTACAAAGCACTTTTTAGCAGTATAATTATGTTCACAATATGGGTTGCACCAGCATAAATGTTGGTTAAAAATATTAATCAGTCGCCTATCCAATAAATCCAAGTTGTGTGACAAGGAGGCCTTATTCTCTCCTCCACAGGTCCGAGTGGTGGCTCTCCCCTTCTTTCCTCTCCACATGCTGTCTTCCTCCTATACACCAAATGGCTATGAAGAAGATGACTGAGGCCTCGTCTTTATGGGAAAGGGGCATAAGTTTAATCTAATTTAAACTGCTTTAATTAAACACATGCAACTCTCCAGCACAGACAAATCCTAAAGACCTATTTATTTCCCAGCATGAACAAAAGGAGAACACATTATACCTCTCTACAGCCATATTTACAATAGGACAAAAGGTATATTTTAACACATACTAGCTAACATGTTAAAATCCTAATGTAGGCATGGCCAGGTGTAATTTTAATATGTTATCTGGTCAAAATAAACCTTCAGCTCCTTGTGAGATAACCTACAACTGCCATGTCTGCACTAAGACTAACGTCTTAGCTAACAGGTGTCAAAATACACCTTTTTTCTCAGTATAGCCATGGTGTTGTGTGTACTATGGAACTCTACACACTGACCACAGCCTTAGATCAATGTGGAGCACTGCAGGGAGACAATCCCATGTCTAAGATAAGGGTGACTGCACTCTGTTCTATTTTACTTAAATTAGGTGTAGTGCTAAGGTATATTGCCTAGTTACAGGGGTGTCAAACTAATTGGCTATGGCAGGCCAGATTTGACTTAAATGTATTTCAGCTGGTCGGTACATACCATAAATCAAAATACTATGGCATTCTCACAGCATCTTGGAGTGCTGTGTATGTGAAACTGCCCTCTGCGATACCTCTCTCTCTCTCTCTGGCTACGTCTACATTTGTGAATTTAAGTCGACTTAGCATGTCTACACTGAAATTTTAAGTCGACTTTGGGGGGGGCCCTACAAAGGTGACCTCGAGCATCCACACTGGACGCTCTAGCTCGACTTGTAGGGGCTAGGTGGACCTGGGACTGGTCCATGGTGGCGGGGGGGCACCCCTTGCCAAGTGCCAGGGGGCTCAGCCTTTGCCCCATTGTACCTGGGTACAATGGGGCAAAGGGGGACAGGGACCCTGGCAGGCCATAGGGGCGGTGTGGGCAGGGCTCTGCCCTGCCCTGTGTGGGGGGCATGCCAGGCTCTCCCTGTGCCAGCCACCCTGGCAGGGAGGGCAGTGGAGAAGTCCTGGAGAGCCCTAAGTCGACTTAGAATCGACTTACGGCTACTCCAGGTCTACACTGGCTTAAGTCGACTTCAGAAAGTCGACTTAAGCCAAAAGTCAACTTAAAAAGAGGTTTTATAAAGTCGACTTAATTTTCCTTAAGTCGACTTAAGCAGCTTCCTTAAGTCGACTTAAGGAAAGTGTAGTGTAGACACAGAATAAATTAAGTCAACTTAAGCAAGAGGGTGGGCCCCCACGGGCCTGTAAGGGGTCCCAGAATGGGTCTTTACATAGGGCCCCCAATAGCCAAAGGCCACCTCTGGTCTGTATTGAACAATTAGCCAACTCCACATGCATGCCTTAGGTGTGCCTAATAAAATAGCAGAGAAAAGTGTAGTGATAGCCACATAGAAAGGTATTATCTCACCCCCATGTCCCTCAGAAGAAAGTGTGCACTTGAGATCTATCTCCACAGCAAATCCATTTTAACTTTCTACTCACTGGAGTTAGATTTTTTGACTGTACTATAATACACAATCCTCCTTGGGTCCAGTTCTTAGTTCTCATGCGCCTTGCATATTATAGAGACAAGATGTGAGGTAATTACTGGATCAACTTCTGTTGATGTGAGAGACAAGCTGTCTAGCTTACACAGAGCTTGTCTTCAGGTTTGGGCAATATGCATCCTGCACAGTCATTTATATAACTGCAAAATAGGTGTAGGATGCTACCAAATTAGAATGACTAAAGTCTTTGGGCATGTCTACACTGAGATTGCTGTGTCGATGTGCAGGGATCAATGCAACGGGATCAATTGACCGGCCAGTGGAGACCTGCTCAATTGATCCCAAAAATGCTCTCCCTTTGATGCATGTCCTTCATCCAAAGCTAAGGGAAACTGCTAGCATTGTCAACCACTCTTCTTCTTGGCATGCTACAGCACTAATCCAATTTTGCATTTGGAAAGGGAAAGGATTTAAAACAATTTCATTAAATTGTTTATGTGTGTGATAGAAAACTGAATGTACAAAGAGAGGGAATTTTGCTCTCAATGGACATGAAAAATCAAGTGTTTCATCATATACCAATAACCTGTGATAGGAAGTTAGGTGGGGTACAGAGAATTATTTTTTGGGTATCTGACTGGCTGGTGAGTCTTGCCCACATGCTCAGGGATTAGCTGATCGCTCTATTTGGGGTCAGGAGGGGATTTTCCCCCTAGGGCAGCTTGGCCGGGGCCTTGCAGGTTTCTTGCCTTCCCCTGTAGCGTGGGGCATGGGTCACTTGCTGGCAGGGCCAATCTGACCATATACGTGAACGAGGCAGTCGCCTAGGGCAGTGGTTTTCAAACCACGGGTCAGGAGCCGCTACTGGGTCACAGATCCTCAAGTACTGGGTCGCGGACCTCCTTGCTGCTGCCACCGCAAGACTGGAATGCATTGCTGAAAGATGTAATTGTTGGGTTGCAGGCATAAATGATTTTTTTTATAACTGGGTCCCAAGAAAAAAAGTTTGAAAACCACTTGCCTAGGGCACCAGGCTTCAAAGGGCACCAAATTAAATGGAAGTGAATTTTTTTCTCTATTTTTAAAAAATAAATGTTATCATTTTTTTCTATATTGAATTGGGCAGTGGAGGAAGCATGTCAAAGTTTGCCTAGAGTGCCAAAAAACCTTGGGCTGGCCCTACTTGCTGGTGGTTTGTCTGTATCTTGAAGTCTTTAAACCATAGTTCTGGGACTTCAATGACTCAATCATAGGTTAGATGTCTATTGCAGGAGTGAGCAGGAGGTTCTGTGGCCTGCATTGTGCAAGAGGTTAGATTAGATGATAGTATTGATCCCTTCCGAATCAGCAATTTTAGCCTTTGATTGGAACTGAAAACTGGATGAGCACAACCTTACTCTGAAATTCCTGTACCTGGCTGAAAATTTTACTTTCTTAATTTATTTCTATAACATCTCAGTCTCCTTCAGAGTAAACCTCAAAATCCCAATACATTTTCCACCCAAAAAAGACTAAAACTCAGAAACCAGGGGTTGATCCCCTAGGTTCCTTTCTCTGAGGAAAAAAACAAAACAAAACATTTTCAGTATTTAGATTTGAAGGAGGACAAGGAAATCCTGATGAAGGATTCAAGCCTTGTATCTTGAAAGAAAGAAAGATAGAAAAAAGAAAGAGAAAAATGTCAGTTAGCAAAATCACTTTGGGAGATTTGATAGTCCAAACCATAATTTTTTTAGTTTGGGCCAGATTTTCCTTTGTTACACCAAAGCAATGTCAATGAAGAAAGGAGAAATTTTGATTGGTGTTCCATCCTGAGGGGAGAGATCAGCACTCAGTCAAAACTCTCATCGACTATAGTGAGGTCTAGGGTATTTATCTGCACTTCCCCCTTACTGTACTTGAGTTTTGTTTTCAGATCAGCTGCCATCTTTGAATAAAACAAAAAAAGGAGTCCTGTGGCATTTTTAAAGACCAACACATTTGTTTGTTTGTTTGTTGGTCTTTAAAAGTGCCATAGGATTCCGGTTTTTGTTTTGCTGAAATAGACTAACACAGCTGCCCCTCTAGAACTTGTCCTTAAATAGTTTGGCAGAAGATAGGTAGTCTTAAACCAGACTGCATGCTAGGCCAGGGGTGAGCAAATCTGGCCCGCCAGATGCCAGACCTCTGTGTCTGGCCCTCCGCCCTCCTGGCCAGCTCTCTCCGCCTACCCCTGGCCAGTTCTCCGGCCACCCACCCTGTCCTGGGGCTCTCTTAGACCTCCACCAGCCCTGGGGCGGGCTCTCTGCTGTCCCCTGGCCCCCCAGCTGGCTTTGCGGCCTCCCTCCCACTGGCTCTCCGCAGCCAAACCAGCTGATTTCCAGCCACTGTGCTTGGCTGGCTCTTCACTGCCCGGCCCTGCAGCTGGCTCTCAGTCACTGCAACGCCACCCCCCCCGTTGGCTCCGGGGCTTGCCTGCCCCCACTCCAAGCCACCACAGCAGATGACTCCATGGCCAGCTGTCCGCTGCTCTACCTGGCCCACTTGGGACGGGCAAAATTATTGCCCATCCTTGTGCTAGAGTCTGTCCTGGCAAGGAGGAAGCCCAGTGAAGCGCAGTCATTGCTTGATGATGAAAGAAGTAAATGGCCAGAGGTAGGCAAAGCAGGTGCATGCCCCTGAGCAATAAGGGGTCCTGTCGCCTGATTCGCCTACCCCAAAAGCCGCATCTGCTTGGGGGAGCTGGTTGGCATTGGGAAGCTGGGGCTAGGGGTGGGGAGCTGGGGCTACAGGGAGGGCTGGCATCAGGGAGCTGGGGCCACAGAAGGGGACCCCGTGGACCTATAGGGCAGTGGGCCTTCCCCCAATAGTCAAAGGCCGCCTCTGTAAATGGCGAATCCCCTCTCTTCCTGTGGAGACAGCGGGTTATAGCTTACCATCAAATCAATGTGTTAGTCTTTAAGGGGCCGCAGGACTCCTTTGTTTTGCTGAAACAGCCTAAGGCAGCTCCTCCCTGCAGTTTGAATGGGAAGAGGCAACTTCCTGCAAGGGCGATAGTATGTGCACGGCTTTGCTACATGGGGGAAGAAGGCAGTAGCGGTATCAAATTCGCTAAATGGGGCGAGATAGGATTCACTTGAAAAATAACCTGATCCTGACCGTAGCCCGCTCCTCGCTCCCAGCACACATCCTGCCCCCAACTCCTGGCCAGCTGCGCTCCCACGGACACCAGGGGGCCAGTCACTGCAAACCGAGCCCGTCCCACGCCAGGCGCCGCTGCAGCCCGGCCTGAGCGAGGTGTGGCAGGAACTGGAGCCGGCCCGGGCAGAGGAGGCGATGGGGCGGGGGCAGCACCCAGCCTGGCTCGCGCTGGTCCCCGCCCGGCCCCGGGCGGACTGAGGCGCTTTGCAAGAAGGGGGCGGAGGCGGGGCGGGTTAAAAGCAGCTGCCGGGACTCGGGAACGGAGAGGCGCCGAGACACCCGTGACCTGAGCGGCCGCCGCCCTGCAGGGGACCCGACCGCGCACAGCTGGGCTTGAGCCGGCTCCCCCCGCCCGGGCTCCTCCCTCCTATGGTGCCGGCGCCCGGGACTCATCTCCGCGCGTGACCGAGGTAGGTGAGCCGGGCGCGCTGGGGCTGCGCGCGGCGGGACAAGCTCGGATCCCCTCGCTCCCTTCTTGGCCTCTCCCCGCCCTGCCTTGTGGCCAGGAGGGCCCGATCCTGCCGGCCTGGCTCAGAAAGCCATGGAGTGGGCCGGCAGGATCGGGGCCCTGGTGGTTTGTGTGGAGGAGTCGGGAAGCGCTGGAGTTTCCTTCGAGCAGCCGCGAACTTGCGGCGCGCGGGGACCCCGCCGGCCTGCCCCTTGGCAGCTGCAGGAGCTGGAATCTGCATCTTTGCCTGGCCTCTGGGGTTAGCCCCGACCTTGCCCCTTTTAAGTCCTGGGTAGTGAAGGGTTCTTTCTCAGGCCCTCTGCGCCTTCCTTCAGCTGCCCACGGGCACCATGCGCTGGCTGGCACCCTGGCTGTGCCTCTTACACCTGTCCCAGGCCTTTCCATCTTCTTTTCTGGGTAACATTAGGGATACGGGGTTGTTGGCCTCTGGGGCATCTCAGCATGGCCCCTATTGTATTGCTCTGAGGGGTTATGCTCGCACCTGAAGTGGGAGAATTATTTTATCAATCTGATTCTCACATGATATTGTGCAGTTTTTAACAAGCTTGAAGGTCTTTGCCTCTGTCAAGGAAACTCTCTTGCCTGCCCAGTGTGTTGAATGTATCCAAGCTTTTAGCTAAACTGGACAAGTTTTGCAATACACTCAGCATCCACAGGGCAGGGTAAACGGGGTGAAGTGTCTGGCTGAGTTTTGTAAAAAGACTGGTTTTTAATTTACTTGCCCAACAGGTTTGGTAAATGTTCTGTTTTGTAAGAGCGCCATGCCATAGTGTCTGTTTTTGTATGCTCCTCTTGTTCTTAACTTACTTCCCTCGCTGCTACCTTTAACTCCGGAATGACCATAGATTAAGGCCTTGTACACACTACAAAGTTATCGCGCGGTAAACCTCCTTATCGCACGATAACAATCAAAGCGTCCACACACTAAAGCTTCTTGTTGCGCAGCAACAGCCCTCTTGCCGCGCAACATGTAAACCACCTAAACGAGGGTGGTAAGGCTCACCACGGAACACTTGTTCCGTGGTACAGCCTGTGTGGATGCTTTTTGTGCTGTTGACAGCCTCCGGAAATGTCCCAGAGTGCCAAACCGGGCTACTCTGGGACATTGAAGTTGTCAAATATGTCAATTTCACTGCTCTAGAGCAGTGAAATTGACATATTAAAGCTGCCAGGAAGCCCATTAGAGCCAGCCCCCTAGCTCAGCCTGGAGGCTGAGCTAGGGGGGTGGCCCGAACCGGCTGCTCTCACCAGTTTGGGCCACCCCCCCTAGTGAAGTTGCAGGTCTTTGGGTGGTGGCGGGAGCTGGACTGAGGCTCAAGGCAGCACCACTGCCAGCCTTTTGGCTGGCAGGGCAGTGCATGGTGGGATAGGTACCCACCATGCACTGCTCCTTCTAGCTAAAATTGAAAGGAGCGTGTGAACGCTCCTTTCGCTAGAAGGAGTGCTGTGTGGATGCACTCAAGCGTTATAATTATAACGCTTGCTTGTCCCGCAATAAAAGTTATTGCGGGACAAGTCTGTAGTGTGCACATGGCCTAAATGTCCGGTTTATTCCTGAGAGGAAGGATAGTCTTTTGGGTTTGGGAATGGAAAGTAGGGCACCTGCATTCTTTTCCAGGCTCTGCTCAGGAAATCTGAGGTAAATTTGGGAAAGTCACTTAATCTCAACAAACAAGGAGTCCTGTGGCACTTTTAAAGACTATGTAAAACTGGGTCGACTATAACTTACCTACTTCACAGGTGCATTGTGAGGCTAAATTCATTATTGCTTGTAAATCATCTTGACATTCTTGTTCCAAAGGCTCTCCAGAAGTGCAAGGTGTGTGTGTACACAACATGTGTATTCTTTACCTGTGTTACTATAAGCAGGTGGAAGGGCCCGGACCTGAAGAAGAGCTCTGTGTGGAGCTCTAAAGCTTTTCTTTTTCACCATGGGATCTCGACCAATAGGAGATATTCCCTCATCCACCTGTCTCTCTTGTATCCAGGGATTAACATGGCTACAACAACACAGCAAGCATTACATATGAAAACATTTTAAATATCCTACTTTTTGATTCCTTTATTCAGCCTGGACAATGTAAATAGATTAGTAAACACCCCTTCTGTTTCCATTCTGCTTCTTCCGCACCAATCCAGTGTTGCTGGGTTTGGGATGCGTGCATTTCAGGGAAAGTTTCAATCCAAAGATTGACCTTAATTTAATTTTCCATGAGACTTACTTTTTTTTAAAGCACTCCTGTTACTGTTACTGTTAGCTAATCATTTTAATGGAGGTAATGTCTGTAAGGTCACAAGACCATGATTTCAGAGAACAGTGCAGCATGCAAAGTTTGTATGAATATACTTGTTAAACCAAACCACAAGCAATAGAAAGACAACAGCAATTAAAGGTGATTTGTGGAATGCCTATGTGTTTGGGTTTTTTCCTTTGTTTTATTTATTTATTTATTTTTTAGAGAGAGAGATTCTCATGAAGGTAAACAGGCTTGTATCAGTAAAAAGGACAGGTCCTGTCAACACCTTGGGTGCGTCTACACTTGTAAATTAAGTCGATTTAAGCTTGCTTAAGTCGACTTAATTTACTCTGCGTCTACACTACACTTTCCTTAAGTCGACTTAAGCAAGCTGCTTAAGTCGACTTAAGGAAAATTAAGTCAACTTTACTATTGCTGCTTTTAAGTCGACTTTTGGCTTAAGTCAACTTTCTAAAGTTGACTTAAGCCAGTGTAGACCTAAGTCGACTCTAAGTCGACTTAGGGCTCTCCAGGACTCCCCCACTGCCCTCCCTGCCAGGGGCGGTGGCAAAGGGAGAGCCTGGCATGCCACCCCACAGGGCAGGACAGAGCCCAGCCCACCCTGCTCCTATGCCCTGCCAGTGTCCCTGTCCCCCTTTGCCCCATTGTACTCGGGTACAATGGGGCAAAGGCTGAGCCCCCTGGCACTTGGCAAGGGGTGCCCCTCCTGTCACCATGGACCTGTCCCAGGTCCACCTAGCCCCTACAAGTCAACCTAGACGTCCAGAGTGGACGCTAGGTTGACTTTGTATGGTCCCCCCAAAGTCGACTTAAAATTTCAGTGTAGACATGCTAAGTGGACTTAACAAAGTCGAGCTAAGCTAAGTTGGCTTAAATTAACAAGTGTAGACATAGCCCCGGTTACCCCAGATCAAACTAGACTACTCCTATCATTTACTTAGGAAATGAAAGGTGTGAGTTAGGATAAATGTTTCCTCATCACTATGGTTGGCTGGAGTCACACTAGGATCCAGTCTCAAATCCTTAGTTAGGCAAATCTCTCATTGACATTATCAGGAATCTTGCCTGAACAAGAGTGCAGTTCCTGGCCCTGGGTCATAGGCAGTTGAGGTAAATAAATGGTGTTGAAAACTTCCCCAAGATCTACTAGGTAGATCTGCCTTGTTCCAGCCAAGGTCTCCTTGCAATCAGGTCTCAGTAACCCCTCTTTGGGTGGTGGAATCTGGTTCTGTCCTATTTCCTTTTCCATCAATACACTATGCTTGATCAGTTTTCCTCATGTAGCACAGAAATGTTCTGCACGAAGGGTCTGGATGGTTCAAGGGATTGGGTAATGGGGTAGCGTGTCTTTAATTTTGAGGGTGCTGGTTCAAATCCAGCCCTTTTGACAGAGATCACAGATTGTTACCCTCTGATGACGGTGAACTGTGTGAAATGAATTTGTGGTCTCAATGTAGCTTCCAATAGGAACTACCATAGGAAGTTCAAGAGGGGTAGCCATGTTAGTCTATTGCAGAAAAACAAACAGAGTCCTGTGGCACTTTTAAAGATTTAAGCGTTAAATCGACCTAAATCAAGGTATTATTAAGTTGACTTAGCTTTTCCTTAAGTTGACTTAAGGAAAGCCCAGTGTGGACATGAAGTAGTTTAAGTCAATTTAAGCCTCCTTAAGTCGACTTAATTTGTAAGTATAGACCTTAGGGAATTCAGAACACTTAATAAGCTTTGAGAGAAAAAACATGGTTAACTTACCAGTGGCTTGGCTGAATTCTGGCAAGAATTCTGCCTTGTCATGCCATCAAGTGAGATCTGCCTTCCTTGTGTTCTACTTTGCGTAATAAAAATGGATCTCGTATGGAGAAGTATTAGTTAATGGCGCCTCTAACCAAGCAATAGCAGTTTAATTCACAGTTACTTGGCTAGTTAAACAGTGGCAGATATTTCTAAAAGCTCTTCAAAGTTCACTTTAAATCTGTATTCTCAGATATGAATTTGGCAAGACTCTATAAAGATTCTTTGTGGTGCTGAGTCACAATGGGATTTGAAGACACTTCATCTTGCAGGATTGAGCCCTTAATTAATTGACACACATACATTTGCTTGCTACATGCATTTGCCGTGTTACATTTTAATCCAGCAAGTAAAGGTCTAATTATCTTCAAGTCTTTTGCATTTGGATTAATTAAGCACTTGTTTTCTTGAGGCTAGAGTTGCTTGAGAAGCAGAATAAGGAAAATACATTTTTGCAGCTAATGCTGAAGCCTGCATCTATCACACTCTGACAGTGATAGATACTCGGGACAGGCAGAGAAGACATTGCCTGCTACTGATTTAAGTCAGAGATACTGTGATCTCTACCTTATTTTCCTCCCATCTGTAAGTTCTCCATCTTCAAGTGATTGATGAAGTGGGATTTTTCTCCCACAAAAGCTCTTGCGATAAATAAATTTGTTAGTCTTTAAAAGTGCCACAAGATACTTTGCTGAACTAGACTAACATGGCTACCCCTTTGGAACTTGTGATCCCTATCTGTCATTGTAAATTTGCTGTGAATTTACCTTTCTCGGTTAGCAGCTGCCTTCAAGTGAAGACAGAACTGTACTTGTAGAGGAGCACTTGAGAGCTGCCAGAGAGAACTGTACCACTGGCTTAAGGTGGTAGGGCTGCTTTGATCTTTATTCACCACTCTTCAATTATTTAATAAGCATTTTATTAAGGATTTTCCAGTTGGGCACTCTTTGATTCTCCACAGTATTACACAGCAGCAGAATTATAAAGTGCTGCAATCTTCTTTGCATGGTGAGCAAAAAGGCTTTTTAGCTGTCAAAACCTGAGTTCAGAGTTAAGTTGTCGTCCATAACAGAAAACACTGCTTAAAATTAAAGCCATGTAGGGAGCTTCCTTCTCCTTTTTAGGTGAGAGCAGCATTATCAGCTGCTGAAGGAGACGCTAAACTTTGAATTCATGTTGTGGCAGATAGATGGATGAGTGCCCAACTTAGGTAAGTATATGGACATCATTGCCATAGCATCTGAGTATCTCACTTGAAGGTGTGACTATATATCCTCACAACACTCCTGTGAGGTAGGGAGAAAATACTATCCTCGATCCCCAGATGGGGAACTGAGCTCCATAGAGGTTAACTGTTACACAGGAAGTCTGTAGCATAGCAGGAAACTTAGCCAGGGACTCATTCATGCCATAACCACTGAGCTATCCTTCCTTAGTAAAGTAAAAGAGGAAAGATGTGCTTTTGTTAGTTAAGCTCTTTTGGTTTATATTAGGGCTCTTTAAGGGCTGTATCCTGCCATCCTTCCTCTCCCTCCCCCAAGCGCTGCTTTGTCAGTTTCAGTGGAATTATTTGTGGTGTTAAAACAGCAATCCCATCATGAGTGTAGAAGCAGGAATGCCAATATAAAAGTTCCTATGCTAGTACAATTTACTCAGGCTTAGGAATGGAAATAAGATATACTGGTATAAGGCACCTTTGTATTGTTATATCTGTGTCTACCGTAGAACTACTGGTTTGAATTGGGGTTGCAAGATCAGGCTCATGCTGTTAATGTTTGGGATTCTAAGTAGTTCAGCAATTCTGAAGCTTTGCTAGTGGAAAAAAATAGCGTGAGAATGAACTGCCACACCAGGACGGAGAATCCAGTATGGAATCCTGTCTCCCAACACTGGACAACGCCGGTTTGTGAAGGCTGGTTTAAATGCAGGTGCTATCTTTTTTCATATTTAGTATCTAAAAGCATGCTAATGAAGGCAACACAGGGGCTATTCAAGGACCATCCAAAATTGGAGGAAACCTGAGCCTAATGAGCAAGTGATGGCACCATTGATATCCATATCCATATGCAAGTCTGGGAAAATGTGTACATCAGGATCCTGTTTGTAGGTATGGGAAGAAGGGCATGATCCTATTCTGAATTTGTACAGCACCTAGAACAGGAAGACACCATTCCTGACTGGTTCTTCAAGTGCTGCTGTAGTACAGATAAATATTACAAATTCTTCTTTTTTTGTTTTTAAATCTTACTAGTAAGCTATTTGCCTGGGTAATATCCTGTGGCAGAGAGTTCTACAAGTTAGCTATACATGAAAAGAATATATATTTTGTTGGATCTTTTTCACTGTTTTATTATTACAAACCCAGCATGTCTACATATGTTGTGATTTCAAACATATGATTTATTGAACCTCTATTGTTAATTTCTGCTGTACCTAGCTTTTTATGGAGAGTGAGAAGGCATTTGTTAGGGGTGGTGGGGTGACTGTAATCTAATCACTGGATCTTGATGATTCCAGCACACTAAGATCGTAGGGGTTACAGCGCAAGCACATAGTGCCTCATCACTTTGCAATTGCAGCTCTTAACTTTAGTATCCTGGTGCTTTTTTATGTATGTGCAATACTACTAGTGATGATACTGGTATCCTGGGTCCTCTGTTAGCTCAGCTGGAAGATCAGAGTGAACAGTGGGTACTGCAGTTGTGACTGGTCAAGCTGAGATGTGAAATGGCTCGATTCCCATGTCAAACAATTTTTCATACAGAAATGCTCTTTAGTTTAAGGGATGAGCTTCCCTACAGCAGAGACTGAAAGTTCAGTTACTCAATCTCCCACCGTGCACTGTGATCTCTGCTTCCCTTTTCTGCCTCAAATTCCATCAGACTTTGGCTATGTCTACACCAGGGAATTTAGGTCGACCTTATTAAGTCGACTTAAAGTGGGCCTTACTAAGTTGACTTAGAGAGTCTACACTAGACTCTCTGGCTATGTCTACACTTGGAAATTTAAGTCGACTTAGTTAAGTCGACTTAGTGAGTCTACACTTAAAATTTAAGTTGACTTTGTGGGGAACTTACAAAGTTGACCTAGAGCATCCACACTGGACACCTAGGTCGACTTCTAGGGGCTAGGGGAACCTAGGGCAGGTCCACGGGGACAGGGGGGGCACCCCTTGCCCAGTGCCAGGGGGCTCAGCCTTTGCCCCATTGTACCTTGATACAATGGGGCAAAGGGGGTCAGGGACCCTGGCAGGGAATAGGGGCAGGGTCGGGGGGGCATGCTAGGATCCCCCTGTGGCCCCCCCCCCTGCAGGGAGGGCATTGGGTTAACCCTAAGTCAACTTAGGGCTACCCCATGTCTACACTGGCTTAAGTCAACTCTAGGGAATCAACTTAAGCCTTAAATTGAATTAATTTGAGGTTTAATAAAGTCGATTTAATTTTCATTAAGTCAACTTAAGCAACTTAAGTCGACTTAAGGAAACTGTAGTGTAGATGCGGGGTAAATTAAGTCAACTTAAGCAAGCTTAAGTCAACTTAATTTTCAAGTGTAGATGCACCCTCTAAATCGACTAGTTAGGTCCAGGGGGAGGCAAGGCTCCTTTGGAGCCTTGGCTCCCCAAGCTAGGAGGGCTTGTCCTGGGGAGAGCCAGCCCCGCACAGGGCTGGCTCTCCCCAGGCAGCAAGCCCCGAGTGGTCTGGGGGAGAAGGGAGCGTGGAGCTCCCATCTGGCCCAGACCACTCGACTCCCTTCTGCTTGGGACTTCTCAGGTCCTGGGCAGAAGGGAGCCCTTCTATCCAGGACCGCTCTCGTCCCGGGGAGAAGGGAGCCCTATGCTCCCTCCTAGCCAGGACTGCTCGGGTCGTGGGGAGAAGGGAGCCAGCTTAAGTTGACTTAATTTACAAGTGTAGACGCACCCTTTCTGCTGCTGCTTTTTATGCAGGAGAGTTACACTCCCAGGCCTCATCCAGCAAAGAACTTAAAGCAGTGGGGCTGTTTTGTGTGCTTTAAATCAGGGGTTCTCAAACTGGGAATCGGGACCCCTCGAGGGTTGTGAGGTTATTATTTGGGAGTTGTGAGCTGTCAGCAGCTGTGTATGCCGGGGCTCTTGCTGTAAGCCCTGTACATGGCTGACAGCCAGAGCTCTTCATTGCTGGGTGGCCAGACAACAGTGGCTTCTGGCCAGGAGCTCTGAAGGCAATGCCACCCCCAGCAGCAGTACAGAAGGGTAGAATGGCATGAGGGGGTTGTCACAGCCTGAAATATTTTCTAAGGGGGTCTGTGACAGGCTGCTCCCCAAATCCAGTCTGGTGTGCTGCTATGACCGCTTGAACCCCACTCCTGAACCCCAATTCACTCCACTCTGCTGGGTGACCACTCACTTTTGAGTCAGTTCACACCAGCCACCAGCGTGTAATTGGTCCCAGGCAGTGGGTGTAAATCCACTAGCCACACAGGCGTTGGTCCCCAAGCAAGCACACCCAGTCCCAGACACTACATTGGGAGCTGCTGCCCTACAGGGATCGGGACCTACTCCCAATCACCTTAGTCTTAAATTCGTTTACTTAACAAAGAAGTGGATTGTGCCCAGCCTCCCACATCCACACCCTTTAAAGACCACACAGCTTTAGGTAAAACAACTACTAGTTTATTGATTAGAGTCTGATTTCAAGTGAGAACATGGCCAATCAAGGCAGAACCATACTATAAATGAGTCAGGAGTGACCACTATCAAATAAAAGGTATAAACCCCATGCTACTTTAACAGCTTTACCTAAACTGACCTTAGAGTTCAAGATTATGCGCATGGTGTTCGGCTGTTTGATGTTTTACAGCCATTCTCTGCCTGTTTTCAGGCAGGGCCCCGATCTTGCTTGAAGTTGGTTGCAAGATGGTGTCTTCTCAGGCTGAAAGCCTGCAGCTTCTCCCCTCTCACAGTCTTTGTGTCTTTGTTTTAACAAACTGCTCACAACCCCTCCCCCCGCTGTCCTATTGTGAGATTTTCTTCACTTCTACCTGAGCAGGGGAGGGCATTAGCATTTCCTTTGATGTGTAAATCTTCAGCCATTGTGCTAGAGACAGTCCTGAGAGTCTGAACCCTGTAACATGCTTCACATCTATACATACATGTCGCAGCAGGGAACATGGCACCCTGGTAATTACGTGGCATATGTTTTGAGCATTCACAGAGGAACCTGGTATAGTGTAATTGGCATCAAATAACACAATTATACTGCAAAACTGAACAGAAAAGTTATACAGGTCATGCCCTAGAGCTGCACGGATGTGCATCCCGTTACAGGGTCCCATCAAATGACGTTTGAGAGCCCCTGATTTAAATTATGCTTTTGCTTGAGTGTTTTGCTGGATTGGGGTCCCTATGCAGTACAGTTACAGAGCTGTGCCAGCTCCATAATAATGAAGGCTGCCATCAATTAATCTGAATCTTAGTATCCTTGCACAGGCTGCCTTAGTTTTTCATTGTCAGAGAGACAGTTAATATTAGTAAAAGGGTCCAAGATGCAGATATCTGGAATAAAGGTGATCAGCAATACCGAGTCAGCAGGGTAGCCTTGAGTACTGCCGCTTCACAGTGCTGACCTCGCTGTTTCTTTTATAGGATCATACTCGTGAAAAATCTGCTTTGGCCCTGTAAAATAATGTTGTAAGATAAATTAATGAGACCTGTGCTCCAAGGGCTGTATTCTGGAAGGCAGCAGCAGTTCTCAACCACTGTCACGACACAAAAGTGTGTCATGGCGCACAGCTGAGTGTGATGCCACATGCCCTCCCACTGCCTAAGCCACCCCCTTGTGCTGAAACAATGCCGGCATGCAGAGCTTGTGTGCTGCGCTGCTACTGGGGGTCAGGGGAAGCGGCGGTGGGGGTCAGGGGAAGCGGGGGTGGGCTGTGGCGGCAGACGGGGGAAGTAGCTAAGGATCAGGGAACTAGTGGGGGGCTATGATGGGGAGCAATGGTGGGGGTCAGATGCGGCTGTGGGCATGGATTGGGGGAAGCGGTGGAAACACCCTGCAGTAGCAGAAAAATTCGGCGGTGGGGGGGCTTTCTGCCGCAACCAGGGTCAGTGCAGAAAAAAGCTGCCCCTGGTGGTATTTTGTGGCGGCAGGGTTCCTGTGTCGCCATGGATGGCCTCACTGCCAACGGTGTCATGGGAGAGAAAAGGCTGAGAACCCTTGTGTAAGGTGTTGAGCATTCCACGGAATTACACTCAGCATCTGGAAAGAGCAAATCTTCGTGTCTCAAGACTGGGCTAGTTCAGTCTAGAAAGAACCTGATCTCTAGCCTGCAGATAATGGACAAGAAGTGCTTTTAAAAATGGCACGTTTGAAGTAATCCCACTAAATCCTCTAGATTTACTTGGAATGCCATATACTATGTCCACCTGTAAAGGGGAATTATATTTAATCCCAATAATAAATCAGGAGAAAAATTCTTTTTTATCTCTTCAAAATTAAATTTCCTTGTTTCCTTGACTTAAGTTTTTGTTTTTTGAGTTTTTTTTAAACTTTACTTATTCTTTGTGCAGTAACTTCCAACTTGCAGTGCACTTGTGTTTAGCCAGAAAAGCAGAATTTTTAGCAGTGCCTGGAAATAAGAGTACACAGAAGATTGGTGGGAGGAGACTGAACCTTATGTCTTGGCCTGTGCCATGTGACCTTGGATCAGATTTATAAAAGGTTCAAGCCATGTTACATGACATGGGTCAATACCCGCCAATCCAAAGAGCTCTTGTTTTATCTTCCCTTTAATTTTTTTTTTTTTAAAACCACACATATAATATCAACCAGAAATTAACATAGACAACAGATGAAATCCAGACGAGTTGAAATTATTGAAGTTGAGATCGAGATTACTGCACTAGTGGGGGTGTCTCATTGGCTCACTGATCACATGGCTGCTTCTCATTCACAGACCTTCCTTCTGCAGTGGCCTGCTCAATCAGAGGTTGATTTGCTCTGGTGAGTCTGTTTGCTGCTCCTGGGGCCTTTCCTTGTCAGTGATTTGATGGCAGGGGTTACTTCTGTCAGTCCATCAGAGTTGTCAGCAGCATTCTGAAGGTCCTCAAGAAATGAAGCTGTAGTCCTCTTTGGTTCTGACCATCAGGGGTGGCTGTGAGCTGTAACCTTGGTGCAGGTTCTATTGTTATTTCTCTGGCATGTTGCCACCCACTTTCTGTTTGAGATTCTCCTACTTGCAATTAGAATGACTAGCTTTTTTTTTTTTTTTTTTTTTAAATTAAATATAATATCATATTTCTTCTTTTCAAGTTTCCTGGTAAACCAGTACCTTTTAGAACTTAAATCAGCGTTAACAATCTCTGCTGAATGTTGGTATTAGGGTTTCATCCTAGTGCCCATAAATCTCTGAGTGGGTGATTCTAAGAAGCGTTGGTAGGTGTGATAGACTAGCAGTGCTATGAATATGGATCTGTTTAAACCGGGACTATTTTTGACACGTTCTTTGCTATTTCTATTCACTCCACCTGGTCAGAAATTGTTTGAAATTGATTTCTGATGGAAAACGCTGTTCCATCAAAACCAGTGTTTTGTAGAACCAGGTCAGGTGCAACAACAATTTTGTTTGAGACTGATAATGCAGCTCGCCAGTTAGGCAATTAGCCTGGAAAATGACACATGCAATTTCAAGCAGAACTGAACAGAGCCTTGAATTTGGCTCTCCTGTTTTTTAGCTCAGTGCCTTATATACAACCCGAAGTGTCACTTGTATCAAAATGGAAGGGGGGGAGAAAACTTTAGAAACCTTAAAATGTTTCACTGAACATTGTCACTTTCCAGTCAGCCATGCCACTGACCTTTGTTCTGAGCCATTCCACAGTGTGTTTGGTACTGTAAATGACTCTAGAGCCTGCCATGGAGAGCTGATAGGCTAGAAACTCTCAACACCCTATTGATTTAATTTCTAAAAAGTAAAACCAGCATCAGAGAAGTCACCAAGGATTTCAGAGCCAAGACAAAATGTGGAGTGAGAGCTTCCAAAGGATGATGCCTGACAGTGATAAGAAAAAAAAAATAAAATAAAGACCAATAAGCTAATTTTATGGAATGTTAAGTTTTGATTCATTTGTTTTCTGCCTATTTTTTTCTGGGGTCTTCCTCTTTTTTGAGGTATTAAGATAATAAAAATAACCTCTATAAAAACCAATAGCCCAGTATAAGTGTTCTTCACCCATTTCCTTCAGGGTTATGAAGAAAATCTCTGGAAAGAAATGAGAGCCCACCAAATTCAAAACTTTCTGTCCAGCTCAAAAAACCCTCTTATTTTGTGCCAGGTTAGGTGCTAGTCTCCCCTCTCCCCAGCATTTATAAATCAAAACACTTGTAGGGTTCTAACTGACAAAGCAATACTCTTCAGTTTCTAACACATTTTGTGTGTCTTGTTGTCCTGTGAGAAATAACAGGCATGCACACAACGGCCTGTCCTGATGCTGTCCAATAGATAAGGAGCTGCTGAAAGTCTTGGATCCTATGTAAGGCCCCATGGAATTCCCAGAATGGGCATCACTCTGCCTGTTGCACCAACGGGGCCCAATCCCATAGCATGCTCTGAGCACACCTTACTACTGCTACATCCCTGGTGCTGGATTAGATGAGCTCTTGCGGTCCCTTACTGTCATAAGGCTCTGTAACCTTCGGGTGGGCTAAATTCATTCAGTTGCCCTTCTCCAGTGCCCCACAGAAATCAATCCCAACCCCTGTGGGGAAAGCAGCTGGAGACCCAGGATCCAGTCTGTACAGGACTCACGGCGAAGCTTGCTCAGAGCTACACTCCCACATTAAAATACTACTAAAAACAAACATAACAATGAACTTTATTAACTACTAACTTACTTACTTTCTTATCCTAAGAAAACAAACTACAATTAACCAAGAACAATCCCTTGCATGAAAGATACCCAAGAGTCCCAAAGTCTGTGTGGAGTTCACCCAACTCTCAGCTACAGTCTCTGTTCCAGTGTGGAAGCTTGAGTGGCAAGAAATAACTGTCCTCTTCTTTCTTTGCTGGGATCCTCTGTAGCATTCCATGCAGGCTTTCTCTTCTCCTCTGCAACCAGCCCTCAGTCCCATATGCATGTCTGCAAGGTCTGTCGCAAATGACTCCTTTACATGGAGAAAACATCTTGTTCACTCCTGGCTCAGCTCCTCTCCAGAACACTGAGCACATAGTCTCCCCTCAAGGCAGCTCCTGCCTGCTGTCTGCTCAGGCTGCTGCTCTCCAGTCATCTGACTGACAACATCACATCACACAAGCAGGGTACACTGTGGAGCATGCTCAAAATGCTACCACTCCCTGCCTCTGGAAGTTTCCAGTTGTGGGTCACTAATCTGCCCAACAACAGTAACCCACCCTCAGCAGGTCTCTCAGAGATAGCCTTTTCAGGCATATGGGTTACACTCTATGACTGGACTCAACATAAAAGATTGCTAGGGTTAAGAAGGTTGGGAGTTTTTCAGGCTCGGTGGGCATATGTGCACTCAAATACCCCTAATCTAGTGATTACGGCAGGCACCAGGGATATGGGAAACACAGGTTTGAATCCCCACTCAGCTGATTTGGATTAGAGACCTCAACCAAGTCACCCACATGGTTAGAAGACCCTCCTGGGGTTTGGAAGACTTTGGTTTAACTCTCTGCTTTAACTCAGGCAAAGCAGGGGTTTGAACTTGAGTCTCCCACATCAGGTGAGTGCCTAAACCATTGGGTTTAATCAGGTGGGTTGATCTCAGTCCTTTTTTGGAAGAAGGGACTGACCTGGTTTAGTTGCCTAATTCCAGAAGAGGCTTCAGACTTGAGAATCCTGAGCAAAGAGAGGTTCCTCCCTCTAGTCCATCAGTCAGGTAGTGAGACCCATATCAATGAGAATTAGGCCCCTCAATCATTTTCAGGCTCTGGCTGTGCAAGCTTTACTCCATTTCACTTCAGGCTTGCTTAGGCAGCTCCTCACGCAGCTTGGTGGCTTCTAGGAATCCCTTTCTCGGGTGCCTAACTAGAATGGCATTAACTAGTAATACTTTACTGACCATCTTTGTGACATCTACTTTGTGCCTACTTATAGTGACTGTCTAGGAAAATGGTATGACAAGAAGATGTGAATGGTTACTATAGCCCATAAATGTGGTGCCATTGTATGTCTTGTATCACAAGTTTTCTAGCATTGAATCCTAATCCATGATTTAGGATAACTTGACGTATTCATTTTGTCTTGTTAGGTCAAAGGATTCAAACGAGACCATGGATTGGGGAACACTGCAGGCCATTTTAGGAGGTGTAAATAAACACTCCACCAGTATTGGAAAGATCTGGCTCACCGTCATGTTCATTTTCCGTGTTATGATCCTGGTCGTGGCTGCAGAGGAAGTCTGGGGAGATGAACAAAATGATTTTGTCTGCAACACTCTGCAGCCGGGATGCAAAAATGTTTGCTACGATCACTTCTTCCCCATCTCTCACATTAGATTGTGGGCCCTTCAGCTCATCTTTGTCTCAACTCCTGCACTGCTGGTGGCTATGCACGTTGCATACAGAAGGCATGAGAAGAAAAGACTGTTCATAAAGGGAGGGCAAAACTGTGAATACAAAGACATTGAAGAAATAAAATCCCAAAGATTTCACATTCAGGGGCCTTTATGGTGGACCTACACCAGTAGCATCTTCTTCAGAATGATCTTTGAAGCTCTCTTTATGTATGCTTTTTACTTCATGTATGATGGCTTCCGCATGCCACGCCTAGTTAAGTGCAATGCATGGCCTTGCCCCAATACAGTGGACTGTTTTGTTTCTCGACCCACTGAAAAGACAGTGTTCACTATTTTCATGATTGCTGTGTCTGGTATTTGCATTTTGTTAAATGTGGCTGAATTCTGCTATCTGCTGATAAAGGTTTTCCTTAGAAGGTCTCGAAGAGCAGCATCTCCAAGACAGCACCCCAATCATGAGACTAAAGAGGAAAGTAAACAAAATGAAATGAATGAGCTAATATCTGATAGCTGTCAGAACACAGTCAGAGGATTTCCAAACAGCTAAGGTGATGAAAACATGAGGAATCACTAGGTGTAGAGTGAATATTCCTCTTTAAAAGCTGCAAATGAAATGCAGCTACATTAAACAGTTAAGTGGGGAGAGGTTTTAGTATGTAATGTCAGGTGGGAATTAAACATCTAGTTCAAAAAAAGTCAAAGCAGCATAAAACTGTGAGAACTACATCTAAGGATTGAATAGGAAATTGTCTCCATAAGACTATCCTTAATAAGGCAACTATGACAAGCAGGAACTCACTAGTACCTCTGGGCTAGTGTCACAGAAGGAATTTAGTAGTTAATCCTTGTGCCAGATAGGCACCCTGCTACCAGGGCAATTTACAATGCACAGGGGGAGTTCAGCGACCAAGAAGAATTCTCAGAAGCCAGTATGCGGAGTGGGGAGCTGCCTAAACTAAGCAGAAGTGCTGCAGAAGAAAAGGGCACAGCTTAGGTTCCAGATCCTCCCCAGGTGCTTAGGCATCTAAGTCCACTTTAGGATTCTTGGCCCTGAACCCTCTTCTGGGTTAGATGCTTAAGCCAGTGAGCCCCTTTTCATGAAAAGGGAAAGACTGACTCCATTACAGCCATTTGCCCGGTGGGGTTAGAGCACTCACCTGGAGGGTGGGACATCATTTTTAAATCCTTGCTTGGCTTGCTCTCCCCTGAAATGTGGGTGACTCCATCAGGTAAACATTCCCACCAGTGGGCTGTAGAATCGCTCTCTCAGAGACTGACTATTGATACAGTTTCAAGAGGAGAGATTGAGTCAGTACACTAAAGAGGCCTATGCTAAAAAGTTTGATTGACCCAGCTATGTTGCTCAGGGGCATGAAAAATCCACATAGCTAGTGACGTTAAGATGACCTAACCCTGGGGTAGATCATGATAGGTCAGTAGAAGAATTTTGCCCCCTGTCAGGGAGGTGGATTAGCTATTGTGATGGGAGACGCTCTCCCGTTGCTGTAGTAAGTGTCTACACTGAAGCATTTCATGGTGTGGATGTTTGTTGTACTTTAAATGCATAGACTTTAAGGTCAGAAGGGACCAGTACGATCATCTAGTCTGACCTCCTGCACAATGCAGGCCTCAAAACCTCACCCACCTGCTCCAGCAATACTTTGAAGAGGAACAGTGTTCTATAAAATGAAAGTGTTAATAATTAATCCTCTTGGGAGGTGCTAACACTTTGTAGGTTGAGACCTACCCCCAAATACTCTATGGCTTGACAAAGGCACTCTTACCAGGTGGGAGACCTGCGTTTCAGTCTCTGCTCCAAATTAGGCAGAACAGGGATTTTAAAAACAAGTCTCCCACATTCCATGTGAGTGCCCTAGCCACTGGCCTTTGGGTATTTGGAGGGATGCACATTTCCCAGCCTGGCCCCCAAATTTGTGTCTGTCATTGTGCAGGTTAGTCATGCTCAGGGTGTGCCTACCAAATTGGTCTTTTATGGTGAGATGGGCAGGGAACACCCTAGTTTTTAAGCTAGGGCTCCAAGCACCTCATTAGCTGTGGACTGACGTCAGATGGAACCTAGGCACCTACAGGATTAAGCAGTAGCTGAATGGTACTTTTGTGATTGGTCATAAGCACCTGAAGTAAGGCACCTGAGTCCCTTTGTGAATGTAGCCCTTTATGTGGATGTGAGTCCTGAAAACTATACATTCAACAGTAGCGAGAATGAACTTTTTCCAGGCTAGGTATTCTAGTATTACAAGATGTTTTTTTTCCTTGTGAATTCATAATTAAAGTATTTTTGTAAGGTCTGAAATTCCATGTTATTTAGAGTGTGATAGTGTATGACTGAGTAGTGTGGGTTTTTTGTTTATTTTTATCAGAAAAGCAGAGGTAACCTCAATTGCCATTTTAGTAAAGTATAAATGTATCAGTTTTAAACATCTAGCAGATCTGTTGTAAATATCTGATAACATTTTATGTTGCATACTGCCAATGTTATGAACTCATAGCTATTATGGAAATAACCTACTTCAATTTCTGTTCATTTCTCAATGACTTTGTTGTACTGTATATAATTATGGAATTTTTCTGGGGTTTTTTTGTTTTTTAAATTGTAGACTGAAAATGACATGAAACGAGGAGCTATCTCGTTGGAATTGGCATAAAGCAATATCTCTGCTAGTATAAGGAAAAGGCTAGAATCTGTACAGGGTCGTCTGAATAAAAGATAAAAACCTTGTAACCTTGTGCAATGGAGTGAAAGTTGATATGTGAGCCTCGTAACGATTTTGCCAATGACTTATCGCACTTGATGAAGCGTGATTTTTACGTCATTTCACTTTCCCTTCTTTCAAATCCTTTAGTTAACTATAAAAGACCCCCAAACCAGCAAAAATCCTACAGCCAATTTGTACGTAGTTGGAAATGTCTCTAGTGTGTGTGCAACAACAAACAAAAATACTTCATTAGTAGGCACACATTCTGGCCAGCAGGGACCACACCTACAGCCCAAGCAGGCAGCAGGGAGAAGAGGAAGAAATATTCCTAGCAATTATTTCCTGCTTAGGAGCTACACAAGCAAAACCTTATGGTCCATTCCCACTTCTATTTTAGCTTTACCACAGAGTACCCCTTTCCAGGGGTGTCACAGAGAGCTGAAAGAATGGTAGAGGAGGGGTAAGTTTATAGCAGCATATTTCTAGTCTGTTTAACATGGTCTGTGCATACCAGGCACTTTGCTGCCGTTTAGCTAATGGTGACGATCGTGCACTTATGAAAACAAGATAGTGCTCAGAGTGACAGGGCAGAGGACACATTGTTTGTTCTTTTGTGCTCCACCCAAAGGCTGTGAATCTCCTCCTTACAATTTAAACATGTAAACCCACTGACTTCAATAGTTAACTGCTCTCTTACACTAGTGCAAATGACAGCATAGTTGGTCCCTATGGCTACGTCTACACTTTCAAAGTTGTTGCCTTTCTTAAGTCGACTTAAAGTCAACCTTATTAAGTTGACGTAGAGTCTACACTAGACTCTCTAAGTGGACTGTCTAGGTCGTTGGAGAGCTGAGGCAGGTCCTGGGACAAGGGAGCCATGGCTCCCCCTGACAAGGGATCTGCACGTGGCTCCCTTTCCCGGTGAGTGGCTGGCTCTGGCTCCCCGCAGGGACATGGAAGCTGTACGCAGCTTCCTGGCTGGCTCTCCCCACAGGGACATAGAAGCTGCTTGCAGCTTCCCGCAGGGACACAGGAAGCTGTGAGTGGCTTTTGTGTCCCTGTGGGGAGAGCCAGCCATGCACCGCTGGCTTTCCCTGCAGCAGAGGCAACCTTTGGCTATTGGGGGCCCTAGGCAAAGGCACATTGTGCGGCCCCCATAGGCCCACAGGAGCCCCCTGTTACCAGTCCCAGCTTCCCACTGCTATTCCTGGTCCTGCCTCTCCCCCCAATGCCCCCGAGCTCCCTTCCAGCCCCATCTCCCTCTCACCAACCCTGGACACAGGGGCCAGCTCCTGTGCTGGCTGCCAACTGAGGTAGACACGGCTTTTGGGGCAGGCAAGGAGGCCCCTTATAGCTTGGGGCCCTAGGCGTGCGCCTGCTTTGCCTACCCCAAAAGCTGCCTCTGCCCTGCGGGGAGGCGCTAGAGGCTTTCGTGTCCCTCTGTGAAGCCTCCTGCAGAGAAGGGCTCCCTTCTTGTGGAGGCTTCCCCCCTAGCCCTAGGTTGACCTAAGGCACTTAGGTAGATTTAGGGCTACTCCCTGTCTCCCCTGGGTTAAGTCGACTTAATAAAGTCAACTTAAGCATTAAGTTGACCTAAAACTAGGTGTTATTAAGTCGACTTAAGCTTTCATTAAGTCAGTTTAAGGAACAGCTTAAGTCGACTTAATGAAATCCCAATGTGGACGGGGAGTAAGTTAGGTCGACTTAAACCTCCTTAAGTTGACCTAACTTGTAAGTGTAGACATACCCTATGGGTTTATTCTAGTGATCCTCCTTAAACTGACCAGAGCGGGTCCCTACAGAAAGCAGATTAAAATGTGTATTGTGTTTGGTGGGTGATTCCCCTCCCCTCACTTTTGGGCTATGTCTGCATTAGAAAAGTTAAGTCGACTTTGTTAAGTCAACTTAACAAGGTTGACTTTAAGTGACTTACAAAGTCGACTTAACTTTTCTAGTGTAGACATAGCCCCTTGTCGACCTTATTAAGTCGACTTAATAAAATCGACTTAGGCACTAATCCCCATCCACACTGGCTTTAAGTCAATTTAAGGAGTCGACATAAGGCTTAAGTCAACCTAAAACAAGGTGTTATTAAGTCAACTTGAGATTTCCTTAAGTCGACTTAAGGAAATGCTTAAATTGACTTAATAAAAGCCAAGTATGGACATGGCTTTGTTTAGGTCGACTAAGACTCCTTAAGTTGACCTAAGTTGCCAGTGTAGACATGCCCTGAGTCACTAGGAATAGAGGGTGCTGCTAATGAACAATATTGAGCTTAGATCCCAAACTTAAAACCGCTCCTCTACGAGGGGAATCGATTGATTGGATTTTTTTTTTATATTGTTGGACTCTGGTGGCAGAAAGCTGCTGTTCGTATCCTAGCTTGTCTGCAGGCAACTGGGATAAAAGCATCGCTCTCTAAATTACAGAGGCCTGAATTGCTCCCCCTAGTTCCTGAAAACACCTACCTAATGAGGATCTGCTTCTGGATGTCTTCCTGGAATTATTCCTGGTCTCCTTACCTGGGTTCTTTAACCAAGCAGTAGTCAGTGGGTGTCGGCTGAAGAGCATAAGGCACAATGCTCTGACACTGCAAGAATGTCCCTGTCAGGGAAAGAATGATAAGGCCATAGCATATTAAAGGGAGAAATATTTCTCCCGTGGATGACACAGCATGGCCCTAGATCACGGAGAGATTTCCGCTTTTGCAGCAGAGTCAAAGGGTGAGATCCTCTCTATGGACTTTCATCTGTAAATCACATACTGTTGTAGGTTAGTAAGGTCAGCTAGACACTCTCAGAAATAATCATTAACCTTAAGTTAATCTTTCCAGACATGTTAGAGGATCTTGCTTCCACTAGACTTTTCTAAGCTCAAAGTGCAGACCAGTTAAATCACAAAAAATGGAAATGGCAATAACGCTGCATGTGGTTCTTATCACTTTCAGCTCATAATACAAATTGCAGTATTCCACTTGGGTAGACCAGAAGGTAATGTACTCACAATCAGTTCCTGTCTAGTCTGCATTCAGGCTTTACATAAAGAGGCAAATTCTCTTCTGAGTTACTCGAGGCCAAATTCATTGACTCTAACAGAGTTGGTCAAGACAACAGAGTCCTGTGGCACTTTTAAAGACTAACAGATTTATTTATCGCATGAGCTTTCGTGGGAGAAAAATCCTACTTCGTCAGATGCTTTGAAGATAGGAAAGTTACAGAGTGGGAGGAAATTAAATGCAGGGGAGTGCAGAAACATTCTTCAATTTTTTAGTTTCTCGGTAACCTAAATTTATCCTCTTTCATTATGTTAAGCTTCATCAAGACCTTCACTGAAACTGTATCAGAAACCTGTTTGATTTCCTGTCAGCATACTCACTCAGCAGCCAGCCAAGAGGCTCTGGCTCCCAAGTCTATCTGAGGTACTCACAGGGCCCATGGCACTATAATATGTGAGCCCCTCACCAGCTTTAATGGATTTGTCCTCACAACACTCCTGTGACAGAGAGAAGTACTATCATTAGGCCCATTTTACAGATGGGAACTGAGGCACAGTGCTATGCCAGGATCACAGGAAGCCTGTAGCAGAGCAGAGAATTGAACCCAGTTCTAGGCTAATGCCCTGGCCACGGATGCACCTTCTCCTGCAACTTGGCTAACAGGAAACCGGGGAGTGCTGGCATCCAAGCTCCATATCTTGCATCTCCAGGCCTTCCACAGTCTCAACTTCAGGGCAGTCAGCCCAGCAGACTACCCAAGTCAGCATCTGTCTTCTTTTAGAAAGAATTTTGAATAGTTTGGGTTTTTTTTCCAAATCAGAATATCGAACTCCTCCACAAAACAGAATGTTTCTTTCCAACTCATTGGGTCTCAAACAGGGTTGTGACCTCTCAGGGGATTTCAATGGCTATGTCTATGCTTGCTCAAATTAGTTTGAATTGGTTAGTTCGAACTAACTAATTCGAACTAATTTTAGTTAGTTCGAATTAGCGATCCCCATTCATTTCAATGGCCGGTTAGTTTGAACTAAGAAATTAGTTCGAATTAACATGGCCACATTGCCTAATTAAAACTAGTTAGTTTGAATTAAAGCCTCACTTCTAAGTAAGCCCTATTTGAACTTATTAGTTCGAATTAAGGAAGCCCTTAATTCGAACTAACAGAAGCCTAGTGTAGCCATGGCTTTAGTTAGTTCGAATTACGCCTCCTTAATTCAAACTAACTTGCTAGTATAAACATAGCCCATGTGCCAAAGGGGTAGCCGTGTTAGTCTATTGTAGAAAGACAACAGAGTCTTGCGGCACTTTTAAAGACTAACAGATTTATTAATCGCATGAGCTTTCGTGGGAGAAAATCCCACTTCGTCAGACGCTTTAAAAGTGCCGCAAGACTCCATAGCCCATGTGCTTATGCAGGGAGTCCTGAACTGTGAACTTCCCTGATTCCTTCTGCGGGAGGAACATAGGGGAGGGGCTGAGCAGTGATACACAGATACTGCTCATCCACGCCCCGCAGCATTCCTCTGCACCCTCTTAGGGAGTTGTCGGGGAGGGAAGGAGAGCACTACGCAATGCCAAGGCTCTCTGCAACACTGTCTCTTCCCTCCCTGGACTGTGCCGTGAGGAGCTGCTGTTCTCTGTGATCTCCTTACAGAGCCCAAGCGGGAAAAGTGACCTGGATGCAGGAGCCCTGAAATTGCTCTGCACCCCCGGCCCCCACAGCTTACTAGGTGTGCAGAGGACCAGCTTTTGAGTCGGGGCCAACCAGCAATACCAGCCATGCCATGCCATGCATACTGTCTGTTTGCCCAGGTGGAGGTGGCTGGGGGGTTCAGGGCTTAGGGGCAAAGAGGGGACAGTGCAAGGACTGGGGGTTGGACAAAGAGTGTGTGGTTAGCCCACGGGGGCCAGAGGCAAGCACCCACAAAGGTAGGGAGTCACACTCAGAGGCGTGCTGTATGAAAGCGGTCACCAATGCAAAGTTTGAGAACCACGGGGCTTCCACCTAGGGCAAATCCTCTAGTTCTTGCCTCACTAACAACTGAAGCCCACTGCCAGAAGACAATATCAAACAGTGGCAGCTGGCGATGGGACAACAATTGTCAGGTCATTTCTCTTGATCCCTATGGAAGCATAGGTAACGGAAACGTGTACGTAAGATCCAACTTCAACTGAACATTTTAGAGGTCTGGTAACCCTGTCTGAAAAGCTGGCCCAGTAGGTTTATTCCTGCCCCCCAGTGGCACATGTGACTTCTGGGGTAATTCTTACGTGGCATTTATTTTTAGTGCCTGCCATGCTCTTGAGTGCAGACACAGAAAGGATGACTGAATTTGAAATGGGGGCATGTTAAGCTAAACAGCCCCGTCCATTTCACATCCTCTTTTCCCCTGTCACAGATGTGGTGTGCAGCCATTGCTTAGGTCAGCAGTCCCCATAACTTTAGCCTCTGATGCGTTTCTTGGATCTCAGTCTCATTCCAGCAGATGAGTAACCCATCGCAAACACTGTCACTGTTAGGGTGGAATTAGCATGGAAACTCAACTACCCTTTCACCCTATAGAAATGATTCGTCCATGCCAGGCATGAGGCACATGGATGGGCCTCTCTGGGGAAACCTGGCCTGCTGCTGCCCATTCTCAACATGTCTTCTTGTTAATAAAGAGCTACAGCTTCAGAGTTTTCAACCAAGCACTTTACGCAAGCACTAACCTCACACTAAACTACACAGGTTGCCAGGAACTCACTCATTCCAGCAGCCATGGATTGTAGGGCCTCACGCCCTTTCTTGTCAAGCCAAGCCCACTCTACAGGAAAGAGGGGCTGAGCAGCATCTATCCAGGGACTGGTCCATGTTGGGGAAATCCTTAGTGAGTTGGAGCCACTGGAGTTTTTGCTTCTCTGTCAGGCACCGCTTTGTATTTGCACACTGGAGCACAAGAAGCACCTGATGCTGGAGAAAAGCTGGCCCATTGGAGCTGTTTCATGCATGTTTATTGTACTCTGAAGCTGAACAGCATTCAAACATGTTCATCATCATCATCATCCCATTGGGAGAAGCTAACATCTTGTAGCTGAAACCAGCCAGCTCTTACTGCATGGCTGACAGGGAGGCCTTTTTCCTAGCAATGCTTCCCACTGCTTCCAGAAAAGTCCTCTGGGCTGCGCATGTAAAGTGGGCCTGGTTCATTATTAACATAAGAGATTTTCCAGGGCTTCAGGCAGCATCTCCATGCCTACGTCCTTGATCCATCATATGTCCAGGGGTGACCGGCTGATCCGCTGGGGCATCTCCTTACCCCAATCTATGCGGGCCCGTGGAAGAACCACAGAGCAGAGTGTCACTAGTTATGGAGGGAGGGGGCTCGCGGAGACATGCCTAAGCCAGGACTGTTGGACACTGATGATGGTGGCATATTCACTCTGGACAATCTTTTCTCTGGACTGTTTGGCCATGCTCTCCACCTTAGTCTCACTCCACCAGCCCTGCATGCACCCCCACCGTCATCTCCCTCCCTTTGTTGTGGTTTTTTTTCCCCATTTAGCAAAGGCCCAATAGCAAGGCCCTCTACAAAATAGTAAATGAAAATTGTGGCCCCAGCAGGGTGTTTTCAGACTACCATGCCACGTACGTGCTATACCCTCCCCCGACATGTCTGCCTGATCTAATTAGAGTATACACGGTTCCCGGCCGGGACCAGCCGCTACTCAGTATTTGTTCTGTGCTAGTACAGGGGAAAAGGGCAGGGGGAAGCAGGGGAGCAAGCTGCATCAGCCCCTACCATGCTAAGCACAATGAGTAATAATAAATCCTTTGCTGAGGGACTAAACAATTGCCCCAGATTGCTTCAGACAGCTTTCTTAATTAGGTTCCTGTTTCTAAATGATGCTGGCATCTGAGTGACTCCCATTATGAACCAATTGCCAGAAAAGACCAGCCTTGCAGGCTCTCACTTTACATCAGAGAGGCCTCAGGTGTGCGTTGCAAAGTAACCCTGGGTCAAATCGCTGTGCTGCCCTCTGCTGTAACCATGTGTCTCTGCAACCTGGACCAGGGAACACCTACTTTACACGGAGCACCCGATGAACTTTCTCGAAAAAGCCAACAGAGGCAGCTTTTGGGGTAGGCGAAGCAGGCGCACACCTAGGGCCCCGAGCAGTAAGGGGCCCCATCGTCTGCTTCGCCTACCCCAAAAGTCACGTCTGCCTCGGTAGGCAACAGGAGGAGGAGCTGGCTCAGGAGGCTGGGGCTGCATGGGAGGGAGCTGGGGCTGGAAGGGGGTGGTGGGATGGTGAGGGGGAGCTGTGCCACTGGGGGGGGGGGGGCCTGTGGGCCTATAGGGGCCCCGCCACAATGGGCCTTTGCCTAGTGCCCCCAATAGCCAAAAGCCACCTCTGAAAGCCAATATTTACTGGCTGTAATGTTCATAATATCAGTGTACTATGTATTCCTGCAGAAACAATTCAGGAAACTGGATTAAATACAAGTTTACACATATATGCACATACACATACAGGAAACTGAATTAAATACAAGTTTACACATACATACATTTATTTCTAAAAAAAAAAAGCTACACAATGATTATGCACACAACTTAAAACTGAAAATTATATTACTCGAGTGTTAATGGGAATTTTGGGCTTGCATGAGCGAACAAAGTTCATGTAGTCTTGACGTACGACTTGTTAAAGACCGTCTTACCATGAAAGTTATGTCTGAGCAGTTTCAATGCTGGCGAGAAATTTAAAATGCCCCAGACGCAGCAAAGGTGGCGGGGCGGTGGACACCAATGTGCATATTGAAGCTTTGCTGTGACTGGACCATTTTAAAGCTCCCAAGTATATGTCCGCTTGCTACATTGGTCCTTTCCTCCTCCCCAAGAATTCCACCCCTCCGCCCACGGGAGGGGTCGAGGTTGGTCACGGCACACCCACACTCTAGCCAAGGAGAACTGGTGTCCACAGAGCACCAGCTGAGAAACACTGTTTTACAGGATCATCGGCTTTCATGCAGAGACGGCCTTAGCCTCTCTGGGGCCCTAGGCAAAGGCCCATTGCGGGGCCCCCATAGGGCTTCCTTGCACCAGCCCTGGCCGCCCCCATGGCCCTGGCATCCCACTAGGGGCCCTGAAACCTCCCCCCGTGGCCCTGCTGCCATGCTGGGGCCCCTGACAAACCTCAAAAAGCCCCCCCCCATGCTACCCCCACCCCACTGGTGGCCCCAAACCCGCCATGACACCAGTTCCCCATGGCCAGCTCCCTCAGCAGTGTGGCACCCTGCTGGGGGCCCCAAAACCAGCCTTGGTGCCCTGCTGGGGCTCCCACTTCCCCCACTGCCATCCCAGAGAATGAGCGGTCTGCTTCCCTGCTGCTCAAGCCCCTCCCTCTCCCGCCCCCCCCTCCCCCCCCGGCTGCCTTCAGCAGCAAGCGGCAAGCCAAAGGCAAGGGGCAAACGTGTAGAGTGCAGCAGAGCTGGGACTGGTCGGGCGGGAGCAGCAGCCCAGGGGCAGGGCGGA
>ML685902.1:955996-996382 GCA_007922175.1 Pelusios castaneus
GTTCTCTTTACATGTCAGCAGTTGGACCGAGTTAGCTGAGTCATGGCAAAAGTAACAGTTGATGACCCAGATCACTAAACCTTACTTTGCCTCTCATTTTTGTCCTCTGATGCCCGCGGGATTGTCCTTACTGGCCGTGTGATCCATGGAAGTAGCCTCCCACTAGCGGGTGTCTTCACTGATGAGGTACCAGCTTCTAGCTCCAGTGTATCAGCAACTTGACACCCTTCCCCGACAAGTCTTGTCTCTGAGGTGGTGATGGTCCTGGCATGAGTGGGCCAGGCCAGTCAGGAGGTATAGGACACCCTGGAGTGAGCTCAGATGCTAACACCACCTCTCTGCAGTGTGCCTACAAGCTAGAACAAGAACAAGGGCGGCTACTCTGCCAATGCCTTCCCACAAGTCTGTTTGCCCCCCACCATTGTTTTCTTGTCATCGACCTACTCCAGAACTCACCCATCACCGTGTATGGGCCTGTTCAGCAGTCATTCTCTATGTTTGGGTGCAGCTTCCAGTCCAGCAACATGCATCCAGCTTTGTACAGAGCTCCATGGCTGTATGTGGACAGGGTTGAGTAACTGGAACAAGCTATAGCATGTGGTAACTCACAGGTAAAGACAGGTCCACAGATCTCCTCTGAATAGGAGAATGAGAGCCTGAGCTGCAGACTATCCCAACCTTGGCTTAGCATCTGCTCCCAAGCATTTCTCGCATGACATGTTGAGCACAGAAAACGTCTCCAAGGTGCAGCCCTAATGGGTTTGCCGTGAAAACCCCCCTTTTTTTCCTGCACTGATATAAACAGATCACTAGGGTAGAAATAGTAACAAGGAGATGTGGTTCACTGCTGAAATGGAGGGTGGAGCTGCACGAATGCACACGTTTTACGTCAAATTAGTTCCGTAAGGGATTGGCTGGTAGGGGACTCATCATGGACAGAAATATGTTATGTTTTCAGTGTGTTTAAGGGCAGAACGGCCATTAGATCTTCTAATGTGACCACCGCTATAACACCCAGTTACTCTGCTGTTTAAACTAGTGTTTAGGAGGGACCCACCCAATTGTTTTAAAAGTGCTGATGACAGCTCAGCCGAGGCCAGAGGCAGACCACATCTCCAGTCTGAAACGATCTGTCCAGGCATCTTGAGACGCTGACACCTAGAACAGGGCCACTGCTGTAGGAGCCTGTCTCCTGTCCGAGGCAATACTTATCAAATCTCCACAGGCAGCCCTACCTTTTCAAAACTGGGTGTTTAAAGTTAGCCACCTGAATAAAAGTGGCATGATTTCCAAATGCTACTGTAGCCAATTTTGGGCTGTAGCACTTTTTCCAAAGTAGCGATCTTTCAAGTAACATTTCTCCTGCTCCTCATCTACCATTTGTTGTATTTTACTGTTCCTGCCCCAGCAGTGGAGTAATGCTGCAGTTTTTGAACTGCCCACACAGCGCTAATGCCCCTCAGAGTGGGGTTCTGCGAGTATAAAATCTTAACTCCTTTGCTAGCATGAGCACTGTAGAAAAGACAGATGCAGAGGGGGCAGCTGTGTCAGGGAGGGACAGCTACAGAGAGTTGATTCAGAGTCCCGGAGTCCTGCGCAAGGGATCGGTCAGCCTTCTGCTCTGTATGAGGCGTCAGGTGCATAGATAGGACTGCCCCATGCTTCATCTGCCACCCTCGCAGCCCATACTGCAGGGCTGGATCTGCCTGGTAAAGGCCCAAAGTTTCTACTTTTACCTCCTACGGTATCTGAGGTATTTTAAAACATAGCGCCAAAAACTGTGTCTGCACAGATTTTGTTACTTGGATTGTTCTGGTCACAGGTCTGGCATTGGGCATCTATGTGCTAGAAATAGAGATGGATAATAATTTCCGTGAAACACCGGTGTTGGTATCACACTGCCTGGCAGGCAGCGTGCGGCACAAGGGCAGAATCAGGTGGGAGGCAGTGAGAAAGGAAGGATCGGGCTTGGGGGGGTGCGAGGCCAGGATTGGAGTCAGAGTGTGGTGTGAGGCCAGGATCAGGGTTGGGGGTGCAGAGTGGGGAGCTGGTGTGAGCGTGAGGCCAGGATCAGGATGTGAGACCAGGATTGGGGTCGGGGGATGGGGGGGGGAGAAAGAGGGAAGGGAGGGAGGTGCAGGGCAGGGGGAGGTGCAAGATCGGGGGGGGGGGGCTTCACACAGTCTGATTAGCCCTGGGCCCTGCCCATTCCCTAGAAATCTTCCTCATTCAGACAGTACAGAAATTAATGCTATCTAGGGGCAGTACTAACCAGTACCTCCTTAGACATTTATTCCTGCTTTAAAACTCATTTTAGGCATTTCCAGCCATTTTTATTGATGCACTTAAGTAAAATAGCCACTGACTGCCATAGAAAACGCTCCAGGATTGTTGTTTGATGGATCACAGTGAAAGGATGAGAACGATTTGATACGATGCTTTGGATCTGAGCCCTTTAAAACAAACAGGAGGCGGATTCTCTACGGCCTTGTGCGTTGGTTAGTCATCCATTCCTGTGCAAAGTGGATATAAAATGCTTTCAACTCAGATTAGTGATATTTTTACACTCACTTTACAAAGGGTTAAATGCATACAGAGGGTGGAGAATCAGGTTTCTGTACGTTGTTCAAACCTGGTGGAGCAGGGCTGATTTCAAAGATCACAGAAGTGCTGAACTGGAGGAGACTTTGGTAGTCCAACGCCATGCACTGAAAGAAGATTAAGCATTACCTAGGTTTATCAGCTAATGTTCAGCTTGATGTTACAGCATAGCTTCACAAAACACACAGAGGTCCTAGAGAATCTAATCTCTGATCTACTACTTTGTGCTGTCCTCCACCCTACCTTGCCTTTTGAAATTGTAAATTCATCAGGGCATTGGGCCTGTTTTAGGACAAGGACAATACAACATTAACTTGACCTAAGTGACTTCGACATAGAGCCAGGGCAATAATTATATGCTTTTGCGTGTCCACACTACGGTCCTTGTGTTAACAATGCGCATCTTCACCAAGAGCACATGCGCCTGTTTAACTGTCAGTTTAGGACGGCTGCTGAACGGTGATAACTGTGATGCAAGCAATGTGGTGTCTACACTGACATTGTGCCAACCTCATTAAATTGACTTCAGCGTTCTGTCTCACGAGGCAGCGTTACTAAGTTGGTGAAGAGGGTGAGTTTCATTGATGGGAGCTACATTTCAGTGTAGGCGCTTACAGAGTTTGGTCAACGTAAGCTATTTTACATCAACCTAACTTCGTAGATTAAAGCCTTATTTTATGCCTAGGTGGCACCTAGTGAACTGGTGGGGAACTGCCTAATTAAAAAGACATTAGAATGGCCATGCAGGGTCAGAAGAGTGGTTCATCTAGCGATATCTCCAGTCTTTCAGAGGTGGCCAATGGCAGGTGTTTCAGTAGGAATGAATAGAACAATCATCAAGTGATCTACCCTATCATCCTCTCTTAGCTTCTAGCAGCTAGAGACTCAGTGCATGCGATTGCATCCTTGACCATCTTGGCTAATAGCCTCCATGAATTTATCTAGTTTTTTTTAAAACCCTCTTATAGTTTTGGCCTTCATGGCCACCACTGGCAACAATTTTCACAGGCTGCTTGTGCGTTGTTGAAGAAGTGCTTCATATTGTTTGTTTTAAACCTGCTGCCTACCACTTTCATTGGGTAAGTCTTGGTTCTCGTATAATGGGATGAGTTAAATAATACTTCCCTTTTTACTTTCTCCACGCCACTCATGATCTAATAGACCTCTGTCACATACCCTCTTAATGGGCTCCTTTCCAAATTGAAAACTTCAAGTCTTTTTTAATCTTTCCTCCTTTCTAATCTCTCACTATTCCATATCTGAAACTAGGGGTGGTCTTAGGGATTCCAGAGACAGGGACAAAAGGCCCCCCCATGCCACGTGGGGGGGCCTCATCCTTGACTTTTGCTCCCCACCTTGCTGAGGCCACACCAGCCCCCCGCCCCCCCCCACTGGGGCCCCAGTCCCCCCTACTGGATCCCTACCAGCCTCACAGGGCCTCTCCACTGGACCCGCTGCTGGGCTCCCCAGTCCCATCATAGGTCCCCACCAGTACCCCCAGTTCTCCCCTGGCTTCATCCAGCCACTGGTCCCCCCAGTTGGCACCCATCAAAGCAGCATGGGGTCCCTCCCCTCCCCCCACAGCAGGGCCCTGGGCAGCTGCCCATGCGTTAAGACCACCTATGCCTGAAACAATTTTTGTTCCCCTTCTTTGTAAAATTTCTAGATGGGGCAACTGAAACGGCACACAGTATTCAAGGTGAGGGCATACCATAGAATTATATATTGGCATTACAATATTCTGTGTCTTATTATCTATCCCTTTCTTAATGGTTCCTAACATTCTGTTAGCTTTTGGGACTGTGTTGCCCATAGAACAGATGTTTTCAGTGAATTATCCATAATGAGTCCAATATCTCTTTCTTGGGTGGCAACAGCTAATTTAGACCCCATCATTTTATATGTATAGCTGGGATTGTATTTTCCTATATGAGTAACTTTGCACAGCCTTGAATTTCATCTGCCATTTTTGTTGCGCAGTCACCCAGTTTTGTGAGATCCCTTCGTAACTCTTCACAGTTTGCTTTGGACTTAACTATTTTAGTATTGTATTGGCTGCAAATTTTGCCACCTCACTGTTTACCCCTGTTCCAGGTCATTTATGAATATGTTGAACAGTACTGGTGCCAATACAGACCTCTGGGGGACAAGACTCTCTCCATTCTGAAAGCTGACTATTTATTTCTAACCTACCTTTCCCCGAGTTGGACCAGTTGCTGATCCATCTTATCTCATGACTGTTTATTTTGATTAAAAACCTTTAATGAAGAAATCTTATCAAAGACTTTCTGACAGTCCAAGTAGTCCACTGGATCACTCTTGTCCACATATTTGTTGACCCCCTCAGAGAATTCTAATAGATTGATGAGGCATGATTTCCCTTTACAAAAGCCATGTTGATTCTTCCCCAACAAATTGTGTTGATTTGTGTGTCTGATAATTCCGTTCTTTACTTTACTTTCAACCAATTTGCCTGGTACTGGTGTTAGGTTTACTGACCTGTAATTATCAGGATCGCCTCTGTAGCCTTTTATAAAAATTGGTGTCATATTAGCTATCCTCCAGTAATCTGGTATAGAAGCTGATTTAAATGATAGATTACATACCACAGTTAGCAGTTCTGCAATTTCACATTTGAGTTCCTTCAGAACTCCTGTGTGAATACCATTTAGACCTGTTTACTTATTGGTTAATTTATCAATTTACTCCTAAATCTACTCTGCTGACACCAGAGTCTGGTATAGGTCCTCAGATTTGTTATCTAAAAAGAATGGCTCCATTGTGGAAATCTCCCTCACATCCTCTGCAGTGAAAACCAAAGCAAAGAATTCATTTAGCATCTCTGCAATGGCCTTGTCTTTGTTGAGTGCTCCTTGACCATCTAGTGGCCACACTGATTATTTCTCCTTGCTTCCAAAATACTTTATTTATTTATTTATTTATTTATTTATTTGTTTGTTTGTTTTACGATTTGTTTTTGAGTCTTTGACCGGTTGCTCTTCAAATCTTGCCTGATTTGACTTTTACATATGACTTGCCAGAGTTTGTGCTCCCTTCTATTCTCCTCAATAGAATTTAACTTCCAATTTTAAAATGACTACTGATGCAATCAGGATGACTAATAAAAGAAAAGTACTGGGCTTATGCCCTTGTTTGCTTCTTCATGAGGTATAAAGAAGGCCTGGAAGAAAAGCGACAGGCCAGCTTCTCAGTCGAGGTTACGTTCGCATTGTGTCACTAGATTTCACAGATTCAGAAGCCAGATGGAAGGATGAAATCCTCTATTTTGCCCTCCTGTATATCACAGGAGAAAGAATTTCACCCAATTACCCCTGTACTGACTGCGCCCAGTAACTTGTGTCTGGGTGTATCTACAGTGGGTGTATTTCTTGCTTGCTTGTATTGCTTGCTTGCTTGCTTGCTTAAAGTCGACCTTGTTAAGTCAACTTAGAGAGTCCACAGCCCTGCGTCCACACTGGCAGATGCTAGGTCGACGGAGGAGTGGCCAGGAACTCTGCGAGGGGGCCTGGAGGCCAATTAGGTCGACTTAAGGGCTATCCCCCATCCACACTGGTTTAAGTCGACTTAATAAGGTCGACTTAAACCTTAGGTCGACCTTAAGAGGTGGTGTTATTAAGTCGAATTAAGGAAGCATTTAACTTAATAAACGCCCAGTGTGCACTCAGCGGTCTGTAGGTCGACTTAACTGTCCTTAAGTCGACCTAAGACTCCATTGTGGAGAGTCCACAATGCAGTGCCTTTCTTCCTCCCCCCCCGGGCCGGCCCCCATTCACTGTATATCGCATGCTGTGGCAGCACATTTTTCACCCTAAGATGTCTCAGAATGTATCCTCTTGACCTTAGTCCCGCACTACCTGGAGCTGAATTCCAAAGGGGTAGCTGTGTTAGTCTATTGTAGAAAGACAACAGAGTCCTGTGGCACTTTTAAAGACTAACAGATTTATTTATCGCATGAGCTTTCGTGGGAGAAAATCCCACTTCGTCACTTATCTGGCCTCCCCAAACCCCTTTGCAGAAATGATTGCCTGCGACTTACTAGCAGGTGGTGGCCATAAGAAATATTCCCGAAACACTAGCAGGCTTTCATAGAGTATGATTCCCCAGCTGGCTGGGGCCACTGTACCCGTTAAGTATACATATTTGGTAGGTATAGCAAAGTGTAAGTTAAGGCAGTAACATTACACAATGAGCCTAAAAGCCTCAAGGCCTATAACACAATACCTTAGTTAAACAAAGCGTAAGACCCAAAAAGCCTTAGTAGAAGCAACTAACCAGTAGCAACCCTATAATCTAAATCACGAGCTATCACAAGACAGAATGCTGCAATACGCAAGTCTGACTAAACTGCTGACAAGTCACAACAAGATGCTAGTTTATACCAGTTTGAAACATTTTAAAATTAGCAGCATCAGCAGCTATCTGACCACAAGAATGCCATGGTAACTAATGGACATACAACAGAGTTTTGTGGCACTTTTAAAGACTAACAGATTTATTTATTGCATGAGCTTTCGTGGGAGAAAATCCCACTTCGTCAGACGCTTTGAAGATAGGAAAGTTACAGAGTGGGAAGAAATTAAATGCAGGGGAGTGTATGACATAGCATCAGGTCAGGCTGTAACAGCAAATCAAAATAGGTGTTAGGATTCAAAACACTGGGGAACAGCACATAGAGGAGGGGGAGGTCAATTCACTTGATGTAATGCGAGAAAAATCCATAGTCCCTGTACATGGAGGGTAATGGACATACAGGCTAAGGAACTTGAGGGAACAGGCCTAGTAATCTATGGAGAAGGGACCCCAACATTAGGAGGGTAAGGAAATACAGATAAGGAAAATGGTATGAAAACCCTACTAAATATGCAGGAAGCATGGTGGTGTCACTATAACACATTATAAAAGCTTTTATCTAAGCCTTGGGAGGCGCCAGTTTAACAATCACTGGTGATTGTGACAAGGAAGACAATGAGGAGAAGGAAGATAATGACTAACACTTCAGGTTATTCTGCAGCTGATTGTGTGAGTACATTCTGTGTTATCTCTAGCTACCTTGCTGGGTGGAGTGTTTGTGATTTTGCTAATAGTGTACAACTACTGGCTTTTTTTGTGATAGTACTCAGGGGTACTGAGTACCAGCACCTTTTTTTCAAAGTGAGGCGGCCTGGTTCCTGCCGCTGCTGCTGACAGCCCCAGCCAGGTCCCTGGCTGAGTACCACCACCTTTTTAAAAAAAAAAAAAAACAAAAAAAACCACTGACTGTAATTCTAATCATATTGAGCCTGATCTTTTGACAAGAACCTGCCGAACCTCAGAGTGTTAACTGGGAATTCTTAAGTGACCAATATAATTAATACCCAAACAATAGATCAGGCAACATCACTGATGGCACCCATGTGCCCATCATTTGCCTGTCAGAAGGAGTACGAGAATAAGGAAACTACAAAGAGATCTATTCTCTGGTTCTGCAGGCCTGTGTTGACCACAGAGGCAAGTTCATGAATGCCACTGTGGGAAGTACAGAAAAAGTGTATGTTACTGGGGGACAGAGAAGGTCTGACCTTTACTTGCTGGGACAAGCAGGGACCTTATTACTTTCTAATGACATTGTTATCAATGATCTACTGTTATTGCATACTGTCAGTCCCTACTGTTATTTTTTGTAGGGGAGGCCTGCTACCCATTCCTGCTATGGCTTGTGAAATCATACCTTGGCATCAGAGGGCCTAACAGAAGGAAGTTCAATTATACACTTAGCAGTTGCAGAATAGTGGCGGAGTGAGACCTGGGCCGGCTGACGGCACAATGGTGCTGCAGATAAAGCCATTTGGATGCTAGTGAGGCCAGGGCCATCGATGTGATTGTGGCCTGCTGGTTTGCAGGCTGGATACAGGCAACCAGAAAGCACCCAGTCAATTCTGAGGTCCAGTCCTGGTAGGCAGGGGAAAAAAGGGCTGCTTTATGTGCCCACATCTTGCAATGCAAGTTGTTGTGAACAAGGTGTGATGATGTACTGAGGTCTTGGAATGGTCTGAACCATCTTCATAAATCTCCCCTGTGTTACTAAATTTTTCCTCTGTTACTAATATTTTAACATGCATTTAGGTGTACAGTCACCTGTGCAGTGTATAGTGTTATGTATGCTACACACTATTCACTCCATGACTAGATATATAATGATTTATGCTGGCTCTACCCTTACTTATTATATAGATGTTTATATCAGAATAGATTGATTTATAGTGCATTTAAAGGGGTAGAGTGATTTCAATTTTTTGTTATGAAATATTGACATTTTATTAAAATATTAGTGCACAATTTTCTGGCTCTTCCTTTCTTGGCAAGTGCCCATACAACATTTTCTTGTACAGCCAAACCACTTGAACAACAAAATCAACCAAGGCAGGGGAGAAAAATGTGTAATAGATACCCCAGCTGACAGTTCACAAATTGTAAATAAGATGTGTGCTGTATGCAGTAAAGTGGAAGTGCAAAAAACATTGAATGGGGAGGCCTGCCATGATCTGAACTTTGACCCATTCTCTTTCTCCCTCTTGTATTCAAAGTGCTTTTCATGCCTGGGTGCCACTTTGCCAAACAGTTCTCCCATGGCTTTTCTTCATAGGCCCCACTAATGCACAGTGACATCCACACTTATGCCTGGGAGGACTGGCCCATCTGATGTTGAAGTGCCTGCAAAGGAAATGAAAGAGGGAGCAGAGTAATATTTTTGCCGCAGGAACAAAAATGAAAGACTTCCTCTTCCCTCCCTTCATGTTTTTCATCAACACAAGACCACACTTTACAATTTTTATCACTTTGATATGCTTCTCTTACTCCTTTATGAATTCTCCCACTCAGAGGCTCCTGACCCTAACACTGGAATACTACAGCCACAGCAATTTCATTAAAAGGAAATCCGGGCCTACCTGAGGGAGAGCGAGACGATGCTTAGCCCACGGCATTGGAGCTGGTATCAGTAATAACTTGATTTCAGGCTGGGGAAGCCTTGGAAGATATAATATTTTGGAACTATCAGAACGGAAGACAGGAATACTTTCCAGACCAATGGTGGAATTCCATCTATCCATATTTAGGAGACTCGTAACTGAACAGCATATCAGTGAGTGGAGAAATTGAGTGAATTAACAGAGTGGGACAAAAGGGTTCAGCCAACACAGAAGTCTGACTGATTAGCAAGAGTGCCTACGGCCTGAAAAATTTTCAAGTGTAGCATTTCAGAAATGGAAGAGAATAAAGGGGCACTGGAGTAGGAGTCAGAAGATGGCCAGTGTGGGAACAGTCAGACCACCAAGTTTTATTCTACATTACAGAGTTAGGTTGACTGAACACAGTGTATGTCAACCTAGCTCTGTCAGTGGTTACACTATGAAATTGCTCCCACCAGTCTAAGTTGCCCACTATGCCATCTTACTAACTCCACCTCCGTGAGAGAGACAGAGCTTTGGTCACTCTAGTTAGGATGACGCAGTGTCCATGTACACATTATGTTACTTACATCACTTGCTGACTGTCAGCCCCATGTGACAGACCTCCTTTGACTCCAGTGCTAACAGCCCAAGCTGTGAGCCCAGCATAGAGCTCAGTTTCACAGCAGGGAGCCTAACAACAATGAGACTGATCTTCTCAGCTTCACAACCGCTATCAGTTCATATTTTATTTCTGGCTGTTGACCTCAGGGAGAGAGGCCTCCAGCTGTGATCCCCACATGGATTTCAGTGCCCCACACTCCACAATGCCCCACTTCAGTTGGTGCAAGCACTCCTGTTGAGGACTGGCAGAAGGAGAGTAGTGTGTGGACTCCAACAGCTGATTTAATTGCTGCAGTGGCTGTAGGTTGACCTAACTTAAGTCAACCTAATTTGTAGTGTTGACAAGCCCAAAGAGACAGAAACTGAGAAAGACAACAAGCAATGAGGACCACATAAAAACCTTACCTCTTTCTGTAGCCCAGTGGACTTACAGTTTGTGCTATATAGGACAAAGATTTACTAATGTGACAGGTTGGTACCACTCTCTGCAGGACCAGCACCTCCTGATGGTGTTTCTTGGGGAATAGCTCACATTGGTGTCCATTTGCAGCTTGTGCTCTCTCACTCTGCAGGGTCCTCCATGCTGCTGTCTGGACCCATGGTGGCATCTTCTTCTGGCCTCAGCCCTCTGGCTGAGCCACCACCCAGGAGCCTCCTCCTTTTCAAGGGATTCAACAGTCCTTGCTCTGCCACTTGCTTCAGTGGCTGCTGCAGTACCTCACCACTCTACTGGCAGTCTGAGGAAGGTGTGGTGGAACCCAGCCCACCCACTACTCCTGGCCCTGGCCCAGGGACCCTATGTGCAGCAACCTGCATCACTTCTTCCCCCAGCTCTGTTCCAGTCTTCTGTGGGCCACTTCCTAACAGCAGGTCTTCAACCTTTGCATCAGGACCTTGGCTCTGCTCAGTCCTGGCAGGCAGTTACTGCTCTATCCAGCATCCTGACCTTCTAACCCCATCAAGCTTCTGAGACATACTGCTCTGCACTGCCTGGCAGCTCCCCTTTATAGTGGGCCCTGAGCTCTGATTGGCTTTCCTGAGCTCTCTCTGATTGGCAGTCACTCCCAGGGCCCTTTTAACCCTGTCCTGACCAGTGCAGGGCAGCCACCCCATCACAACTAGCCAAAGTATAAATCCATATCATTACATCCATGTGGTCCAGTTACTAAAGGGAGGTATTTGCAAAGATAGGCACTCATGCCTGCTAGGTCTGTTAGCCTTTATTTGCTTTACAAGCTAGTATTGCCAAGGTAGTTTGAAAGGGTTACTCCAGGTTTGTTTTTTAGTTAGTTATGTTTCCTCCACTCAGCATCTATCGTGAATTGCATGCAAATGGTGAGGAGCAGGGCTCTGGGGAGGGGAAAGGAAGAAAAGAGGAGGAGGAAGGTGCACTGGGGAGTGGTGTGGCTGCTGTCCGCAAATGAAGCTAAGCACAACTACTAGCATACAGCTTTCTGCATCAAAACAATAATGTTATTGATCATAACCTGGAAATTCTTCCCTCTTAAAACCAACACTTATCATATGGCATTAATAAACTGGGCAGGAAGCTCTAATAGGGCTGCTGGTCTGTTCTCTAGCCCTGCTCTACTCCCTCTCCAGGATGTTCCCCAGGTACATCCCTGAACAGGTCATTGGATATTGGCCCAAGGACCTCTGCTAGCAATCTAGTCCCAAGACTGTGACTCCATTCTCTGCACTAACTCAGAATCCACATCATCTAACATCCCATCACAGGCCATTGGCATATTCACTACTAGTAGCCAAAGATTAGTCAATTGCCAAATAAGGTTTAATGAGAGTCCAGATTAGTCTTGAGTCCAGATTAGTTTAATAACAACGAACCTCAGATAAATCACCTTTGATTTTTCTCTGTTTAAGTTAGTAAAGACAGCACATACACAGAGTTACCAAGAGTGGAAAAGCCCTTCCCTGTAGTTTTTTTGACAGCCAGCGTACAGCCTGCAGATGTACCTCCCCTATGATTTAGGGGCAGTTATACCCTTGTTATCCTTATTGTTGTATCGTTCTGGTCCTTAGCTAGTTCCGATTTTGGGGACACACTTCTTATGATAAGGTATTTCCAAGGCTCCCTGTACCTTTGCAACTTTCCAATTGCCACAACATCTATTGTGCAGTCATTCTTTATATCCTCTTTTAGACATATTAGTTTATTTTATACTTTCAAATTAGTAGTGATTATTGCTTATTGCTTAGGCATCGTTATTGTGAGAAAGCCTTGTCTGTGACTGCTGTGGATCAGCTCCCTGAAACCAATAGCTCCCTGGCAACACAAGCGTTGCCTTCCAGACCTCCACAGGTCTTGCTTTTTCGGTACAGGTAACTGAGGCACCCACCAACTCCAGAATCCTGCACATTGCCCCAACCCTGATCCCTCGCTACAGGAACTGACCCCTTCCCACCTCCTTGCTCTGGGAACTGACCCCACCATGCCCCAATTGCCCCCATCCTGGCCCCTCACTATGGGAACCAACCTCTCCCCACCTCGGCCCTTTTCTCCAGGGACTGACCCACACCATGGCTCAGTTTGGCAGACAGGCTCTGTGTAAACTCCTCCCAGCCTGGCTCTGCAGGCAGTAGGTGAATCTCTCTGGGGAAGGAAGTGAACACAGGTGGTGGGGAGAGGGAAAGGAGTGAGCAGGAGGACAGGGCCTCAGGGAAACTAGGGCACAGTGGGAGTCATTCCCCAGAGCAAGGAGTGGGAGCAGGGAGGGGCTGGTCCCCATGGCGATGGGTCAGAAAAATCAGGGCATGGCAGGGATCAGTACCCAGAGCAAGATAGTGGGGAAGGATCAGTCCCCATAGTGAGGGGCCAGGGCTGGGACAATCAGGGCATGGCAGAGCAGAAGTGGGGGCAGATAGGATCCCTCCCCCCTCCCAGCGGCAGCAGAACTTACTTCTAGCAGCTGGATTCAAAAGTCAGCGCCTGCCTTCCATCAGGCATCAGCACCGTAGCTCAGCAGACAGCAGCTTCTCCAGGTGGTTCCAGAAACAGCTGCTGCTCTTCCTGCCCCCCCAGGGGTAGCCAGTCAGTAGTGCTGACCAGACATTGCCAGGTTTCCTTTTGACTGACACCTGGCAGCCCCAATTAGAGACTTTACATGACATTCTTTGGTGGATTAGGTAGATGCCAGATCCAAGAGATCTCTGTAATCTTTATGTATACCTGTGTGCCCTCTGCCAATTAGCATCTAGAGGTCCTTGTGGGTACACTGCGGAGGTGTCTCCTACAACGGTTTTCAAAATACGCTAAAGGTTACTGCTCAGAAAAATTCCATTCTCTACAGACAACTTCATCTTAACTGCAAAGCATCATGGGAGTCTTGCTCCCAGGCAAGCCTTAAAATCTTTCTTGGCCTATCTTCAGTAACCACACAGTGGTAGATGAACTTCACGTTTGAGAAAAGCAAGTAATATACCATGGACTATTTAAGTAATAATCTGAACTACTGCTACTCATCAGTGGCTTTTACTTTAAATGTTCAGGAGTTAGATTAGGGTGTCACTGTGGACAATTCAATGTGTGCAGTAGCAATCAAAAAAGAAAACAAAAGATTAAGATGCGTAAGGAAGAAAAATGATGTGAAAAATTGATCATACCATTATGGAAGTCAATGGAACATGCACCTTTGCAATTTGGGAGACGCTATCTCAAAAATAAAAAGAGAGAGCAGAAATAGAGGGGGTTCACAAATAACGAATGAGACTGATTAGACTAAATACGGTGAGACTCCTATATAAGGAGAAATGGAAAAGAGTGGACTATTTCATTTAGAGCAGACAAATAACCGGGGACATAATAGCTATATACAAAATAATGAATAGACTAGAAAAGGTAAATCAGGCACTCCTGCCCCTTTCTCAGTCATAGCAAAAGAGCAAAAGGCATTCAATGAAAATGAAAGGCTGCAAATTTCAAAGCATATTTTTTTACATATCACACAATCAGAGGCAGCTTTTGGGATAGATGAAGCAGGCGCACGCCCAAGGCCCTGAGCAGTAAGGGGCCCCGTTGTCTGCTTTGCCTACCCCAAAAGCCTCATCTGCTTCAGAAGGCAGCAGCAGGAGGAGCTGGCTCTGGGGCTGGCGGTGAGGAGCCAGGGCCATGAGGGTGCTGGGGCCGCAAGGGGGGATGGGGCCAGCGGCATGGAGCTGGGGCTGTGAGGGGGCAGGGCCAGCAGTGGGGAGCTAAGGTGGTGGAGCCGGAGGCAGAGAGCTGGAGCTGTGAAGGGGGAAGGCCAGTGGCGGGGAGCCAGGGCTGGTGGTGGGGAGCCAGGACCATGGAGGGTGGGCCGGGGCTGTGGGAGGAACCAGGGGTGGGGAGCTGGGACCACAAAGGGTAGCTGTGGGGGCCTATAGGGGACCCCAGAATGGGCCTGTGCCTAGGGCCCCCGTTAGCCTAAGGCCAGCTCTGCACACTGTCTATGGAACTCTTTGCCACATGTAGTCAAGATCATTCTATTTTGATTTGCTGTTACAGCCTAACCTGATCCTATGTCATACACTCCCCTGCATTTAGTTTCCTCCCATTCTGTAAGTTTCCCATCTTCAAAATGTCTGACAAAGTGGGATTTTCTCCCACAAAAGCTCATGAGATAAATAAATCTGTTAGTCTTTAAAAGTGCCACAGGACTCTGTTTGTTTCTTTGCCACATGAAATCATTACATTCAAGTTTTGTTGGATTTAGAAAAAGACCGTGGACTTAAATATATTTAATGGGAACACTTGCATTTAACATTAGACAGGATTATTTTTAAAGAAAAAATATTCTCAAAATTTAGAAGGGATATAAACCCTCCTACTTCAGAGGAGAAACCAACTGTTGGTAAGAAATGAGGAAGAAATTTCTCTTGTGGACAAATTACAATTATCAAATTCAGGGTTTTTTCACCTTCCTCTGAAGCATATGATAATGATTGCTGTCAGAGACAGGATATAGGCCCTGGTGAATCACAGGGCTGGGAGCGTCAAGCTGCCTGAAAAACTTAAACTCACACCTTTTCAAACTTCTGCATTTATGTGTTCAGATTACGTGTCACAGTGCTGTCTTTTCCAGCCATTACTCTTATAAACAGGTATAATGTGATTATATAACCATGTAAATTGCTGTATAATTTTCCTTTTGAATTCTCCACATAGTTGCTGTCCAGAACTGAAACTTTCACTTAAAAAATATTGAGTTTCTTCTCCTTGTGGATAGCAAGAAAAATCTTCAAACTGTGATGCCAATGTATCAGTCTAATGCAGTGATATCTGGCTGTACCTGCAGACAGGTACAATAGGACAATACCACTGACTGGTGTGAACTGGCCCTTCCCCAAAATGTGAAATTACCTCTACCTTCTCTCTCCACTATTCACACCTCCAACTGTCTCCTGGTTGCCAGAAAACAAAATAATCTTCTATGCCACCTTGGCGCCAACCCAACTGCTAAGACTTCATCTTTTCCCTCACCCTCCATACCACATTACAGTACAAACACCAGCAATTTATTGAAAATTTGAGGCAGTGTAAAATAAATTGAATATTGGACATGATAAATAACAAGGGCTACTGCACTGATTCTATTATACTATGTAGGAGATGAGGGACAGAAAAGGAGAAAGGAGTTGAGGTGAAATGGTGTATAATTTAGGGGCCGCTGTCTCATAATCTAGGGCTGCCATATAGGAAACAGAGCCTTGCTTATATGTGCGACCATGACTTTTCAAATTGGCAAGGCACATGCCATGCACATAACCGAGGAACATAACCAACCACACACCCCTCTTGATATCACCTGCACCATTATCCTGTGCACACTGAACCCATTTGGTCCTTTGACCACTGTGCAGCGAATGGGCTGGTTAAGGCCTTAGCACTCAAAGAAATAATCTGCAAATCAGCTACTCACAGAACTGGGGAAGAAATATTCCCATTGAATTCTACCTTTGGACGTTATATCAAGAGCAGGATTTGACCAAAAAATGAGACATTTTCAGGCTCTTGATCTCAGTGTCCCTGGGCCTGACCAGTCTTGCAACACCACCCAGTTCACATATGATTCACCATCACTTAATTCACTTGCCAGCAATTTGACTCTCCTGAGATTTCTTTATAACTTTTATTTATCTAGTGTCCCTCGCTAAAGAGCTGCAGGGCCCTACCCTGTGAAAGACGGGAAAATAATCAGGAATTAAGTAGTATTAAAAGCAGCAGCAAACGCATTTTTTAATCCTGATTTTAAATGTTAATGAGGAACGCTACCCTTTCCTTGCAAACGCAAAACTCAAATAAAACATAACGTATTTAAACATAGAGGGCCAGGCTATGTCTGCACTAGTGGAACCCTTTTCCCAGTTGGAGTCAGCAACAAGAAGGGCTGAGTTCACTATCTAGGGGTTACTACACAACACTACACAGAACCAGCTCAAGCCCCTGCCCAGTAACCTGGGACAATTACACCCCCCCCCCCTTTGGGCACCTCTGGAAGCAATATTTCCCCTCCTGCAAGCACAGAGACTGAGTGCAGAAAAGAAACATTTAACAGAAAGGGCAAAAGGAACCCGACATTAACTTAGGAAAATGCCTCACACAGGATTCAAACACATAAAACTATGAACAAAACACCCATCCTAGAGTACATTGTTGGGCAGTTTCCTTTTGCCTCAGGTTCTTAAGTCCAGCAACAAGAAGTTCCTTTAATGTGCCTCTCTCTTCACAGCACACCCTCACAGGTGGTATCCTTAGGCAGGGCAGCCCCACAATCTAGAGCGCTGATTCTCAACCTTTTGCAGGTCACAACAGGCATGGTGGTATGTGCAACCCTACAGGACATACCAGCCCTCTCCCCATCAGGCCAAATACCACCCCCCAGCTCTCTGTGACATACTTACCACTGTGTGGTGACATACTAATGGGTCCTGACACAGTGGTTGAGAACCGTTGGTCTAGAAATGCAGCTTCAGAGTTCACCTTTCACCCTGGTTGTGGGGAGGGAGAAAGAAGGCACCTTGTTCTATCTGCTGTTCGGCCATTACATTTCAGTCACCCACCAGCCACCCTGCTGGCTGCTCATTGCTCCACAGACCTGTGACAGGCTGCTCCCCAGATCCAGTCTGGTGTGCCCCTATGACCACCCAAATCCCACTCCTGAACCCCAATTCACCCTGCCCTGCCAGGTGACTCCTGAGTCAGTCCATACCAGCGTGTAATTGGTCCCAGGCAGTGAGTGTAAATCCACTAACCACACAGGTGTCAGTCTCCTACACTGGGAACCACTGTATTACAGGGATTGGGACCCATCCCAATCTCCTTCGTCTCAAGTCCGTCCACTTAACAAAGAAGTGGATCATGCCCAGCTTTCCACACCTTCTAAAGACCACGTAGCTTTAGATAAAATAAATACTAATTTATTGATCAGAGCATGATTTCAAGTGAGAACATGGACAATCAAAGCAAAATCATAATATAAATGAGTCAGGAGTGACCATTATCAAATAAAAGGTATAAACCACATACTAATCTAACATCTCTGCCTAAACTGACCTCATAGTCCAAGATTATGCACAAGGTATTTGGCTATTGGGTGTTTTACAGACATTCACTGCCTATTACAAGGCAGGGCCCAGATCTTGCTTGAAGTTGGAGAAATTTGCAAGATGGAATCTCCCCCAACGGGTCTCTGTCTTTGTTTTTACAAACTCCTGACAGTCCCTCCCTCTTTGTGTTGTTGTGTGAGTCTCTTTATTTCTACCTGAGCCAGGGAGGTTATTTGCATTCCCTTTGGCATGTAATTCTCCAGCCTCTCTGCTAGAGATAGTCTTGAGAGTCTGAACCCTGTAACATGCTTCATACCTGTACACACATGTTGCTGTAGGAAACAGGGCACCATGGTAACTATATATAGCAAAGTCAGCTCTGTGAGCCCTTCCCCACATGGAGACTGTATTGGGACAGAGCTAAAGTGGGAAGGTGCAAGCCAAGGAGGAGTGAGGCATGGCTAAGTCATTCCTATGACCCAGCTATTGCATTGGTTCTGCAGGGTTCAGAAGGGTCAAGACAGCTACCATACAAAGTAGGGTAACTCAGGGCTGCCTTATACTGTACTGGGAGCCAAAGTGGACCCAGGATAGAGGAGGCACAAACCACCTCCCCATAGTTCCACCATTAGGTTCCATCCAACGCTGGGGGCGAATTGAAGGCCAACATTTGTGATCCTGCCACCGACATGAGGTCACCCGTGTTGCAGAGGAATAAGTAACATTAAAGAGAATGCACAAGAGGGAAAAGATCCCAAGAAGCCAGTCCTTGAGCCTCTCCATTGTCCAGACTCACTGGCTGTGTCTAAACTCAGAAAGTTAAGTTGATTTTATTAAGTCGACCTTACTAAGTCAACTTAGAAAGTCTACACTAGACTCTCTAAGGTGACTGGATAGGTTGAGGGAGAGCCGAGCTTCTTCCCCGGGGACAGCCAGCCACGCAGGGGGAATCCCTCACCGCAGAAGCCCCAGTGGGGTATTCCCTCCTGTTGGAGCCCTGACAGGGGAACCCCAGCAGCTCCCTTCTCCCCGGGACCGCAACTTCCCGGCAAAAAAGGAACCGTGGCTCCTCTTGCCGGGAAGCCGTGGGTCCTGGGAAGAAGGGAGCAGGGGCTCCTCCAGGGACAAGGGAGCCCTGCTCCCCAGCAGAAGGAAGCCACACATGGCTCCCTTCTGCCAGGGAGCCATGCAGTACTCCCTTGTCCCCCCACCAAGTCGACTTATGAAGTAAGTCGACTTAGGATGTCCATACTGGCTTAAGTCAACTTAAGAAGTCAACTTAAGCCTTATATTGACCGAAAACTAGGTGTTATTAAATCAACTTAAGCTTTTCTTAATAAAAGCCCAGTGTGGATAAGGAGTAAGTTATGTCAACTTAAGCTTCCTTAAGTCGACCTAACTTGCAAGTGTAGACGCACCCACTTAAAGTAGGATCTATGGGCCAATTTTAGAAGGATATTTAAGCACTTAAAGATGCAGACAGGCACATAGTGGGATGTAGAAATGCACCTAAGCAGGTTGGGACCCTATCACTTACAGAAATCAATGGGGCCAATGGGGCCTTAATTCACTTAGTCACTTTTTAAAGTCCCACTAGGTCCTTGTCTTCATCTTTAGGTGCCTACATACTCTTGTAGGTCTGGTCCTCCTGAGTTTTAAAAAAATTAAATATATCTGATATCACTTCCTCCCCACCCCATCAAATGTCAGAGAAACCTAAGGGGTCCATGTTTCCTCTGGGAGTAAAAATGCAGGAAGTTTGTATTTCCATGTAGTTCACTAGAGGTAGATGGGGCCAGAGGTGTGCATGATGCTTCGCACACAAAACAAGCTGCAATTTGCAAGGAAATGGAGTATTTGCACAACTACACATGTGAGCAGCCTTAGTGATGGGCTTGCTCATATCCTTGATGATACACTCATGCTGGAGTACTTTGCTGACTTGCAGTCACAAGCCCCACCCCATGGATTTTTACTATTGTTCTATAATTCCGCCTTTCTTGACACAGGGAGAAATGTCCTCAGGTAAGGAGGCAGATTGCCATTCAGAAATAAAAGCAAAGTATTTCTTCAGAAGCTGTAATCTCTACGGAGAACTGAAAAATGTGTAAGAGACAATGCTGCCCTTACCGTTTCTGCAGTTTCATGTAAACCATTGCCAGATTTTATCCGTTTGAAATATTTGACACAGTAAAATTCGAAGTGCACATGTACTTGCCTGAACAATAGATCTACAATGAAAAAATAAAGCACGCTGAAGTAAGTGCCTCCCACGGTATTTGACTAGGAAATCTCTTTTCAATAGACTCTTGTCATTTTAATAATTAATGACATACACATTAGATATTTGTTTCACAAGCTCCTCTTTGCAATTCCTTCCGTTCTATGTGATTTTTCCCTACAACAGGTTTGCACAAACCCAGTTCAACTTCCCTGTCTGTGAAAAATTTAGCAAGAGGAGATGGCACCCATCATGTCTGCATGCATGAAAGTATCAGACAAGTATTATGTATAGATAGGTGGAGCAATTTGTCACTATTCCTGTTCTTCTGATTCAAAGTATTTGAACTTGGAGTGTTAGGTATCTATTGAATTACTTTCCTCTCAATATGATTCAGTTGCTGACAACAGGAATAAAAGAATAATTTTAAATATCTAATTACACTGGGGATTAAAACATATACAAATATCAAATCTCTGTCTCCATGGAGGAGTCCTGCACCTGCATCTAGCTGTGGCACATTAAAAACTAACAGATTTATTTATTGCATGAGCTTTCGTGGGAGAAAAATCCCACTTCGTCGGGTGCTTCAAAACGCCACAGGACTCTTTGTTTTTCTGCAATAGACTAACACAGCTTTGGAACCTGCATCTAGCTGGTGTATCAGTCTGGCTTTTATTTCTCCTACTGCACCCCACTGAAACCACCATCATTAAGGATTTCAGTGACCTCTTCTTGACCAAATTGTGGTGCTTCTACTCCTTCCTTAACCTACTGACCTCATTGCTGGTTGGGACTGAATTGATCACATCCTCACTCATGACATCCTGTCTGCTTTTATCACATTGACTCTTGCAACTCCTTCTGCCTCTATAACTGCTCCTTCAGTATTGCCATTAGCAGTTACTCCTTCTCATCTCTGTGGATTACTAGAGGCTTTTGTCTTTGCTCCCTTCCTCCACCATTTATGTCTGAGCAAACACAGTCACGTGACTTCAGCTATCATCTATACATACTTCGTATCTCAAACAGATACAGCAGCCATGATGGGGAGCCAGAGATGAACAGTGAAAATCATTATATACATGGGGAGACAACCATAGGAGAAGAGGCTGAAAAGATTAGGATGCCTAGTTTAGAGAAGAGACAAAGAGGGAACATGATAGCAGTGTGTAAAATAATGAATGCTAAAGGGATGGTAAATTGGGCATTTCTATTTACACTTTTGCATACCACAAGAATACTAGGTCTGTCAATGAAGTTTAAAAGACAACACCAGGTCCCTGTCCCCGGCCTTGTCCCCGTCCCCCCTCAGCCCTCGAGCTTTGTCAGGGCCGCCTCCAGGTCCCTGCTCCCCCCCCCCAGGCATCGTCGGGGCCACGCCATCCCCCCTGCTGCCAGGTCCCTGGATCCTGCAGACGCAGCATAGAGGTGGTGCAGGGCCCCTCCCCCTGCAGGCTCTGGGCAGCTGCCTACGCTGCCCATCTGCTAAGACCGCCTATGAACACAATTTAACTTGTGTTAACTTAGCAGTGACGCTATGCCCTCTGTTGCTTCAACGTAATCAACATGCAAAACCTCCATGCGATTCCAGTAGGCCTGGAATACACTAGAAATTAGGTTGATATAGCTACACCGCTCAAGGGTGTGAACAAAATCAATCTGAGACAATAGTTAAACCAACTTCACTCCAGTGTAGACACCATTGCCTCTTAGGGAGGTGGATTATCTATGCCTAGGAGAGAATCCAGAGCAGCTGTGTTGCTGCTGCATTTTAAGTGTAGACAAGCCTTCATTCAGGCCTGGCTTACACTACAGACCGAGACCAGTATAACTATGTTGCTTGGGGGTGTGAAAAATCCACATCGCTTGAGTGAAATAGTTATACCAACCTGCCCCCCCCCCCCACCCCTGAGGCCAGTGCTATGGAGGTGGGAGAGCTTCTTCTGCCTGCACAGCTATTGCCGCTGGGGAAGATGGGTTACCTCAGGCTAGCACTAGCACTTTGTGAAATAAACACCCTGAAAGACCTACGTTTTGACAACAGAAGTGCTAGTGTGGACAGCGCTATGTCTGCGGAGACACTCTCCTGCCAACGTTGTTGCTGCTCGTTGAAGGAGGGTTTATTGTAGCATCGGGAAGCTCTCTCCCACGGACATAACACACGTGTGCTCACAGCAGCACAGCTGTGAGGATACAGTTGTGCCGCTGAACATTTTAAGTGGAGACTCACCCTTTGTAGTGATTAATGAAGAGGCACTAGGCCAGTTGTTCCCAAACTTTTTGGCTTGAGGTCCAGAGATATAATTTTTACATCCCTGAAGGGCCACCACTCTCTGCCAGCAGACCCCCACTGCAGCCACAGAGGCTTTTTCCTCGCTGATCTCGTCTGCCTGGCTGCAGTAGGAAAACCCAGGGCTGTCCCTGGGGGGGAGGGGGGCAATCGCCCCAGGCCCCATGGGTACGTGGGCCCCGCACTGTCCCACTCCCAGCTGAAGGCAGTGGGACAGAACGGGACAGGAGGGCTATGCCCGGCCCCTGGGCCGGCCCTCCCTGCCCCCAGGGTGGAGCAGGCAGGCCCAGGGGCGGAGCACGTGGGGCCCGGCCTTTGGGCCGGCCTGCCCCAAATGGACGACTCGACTCTGCAGGTGGCCTCGGACCCCTGGCATGTGTCCGGGGCCACCGGCTCCCTCCCACCTGCAGGCGGCCTCCGGGGTTGGGGCTGGGACTGAAGCCGACTCCGGCTCCAACCCCTCCCCCAGGCAGCCTCGGCCTCCAGGCCTGGCTTCCTTTCCCCCCCCCGGCAGGTGGCCTCCTGGCCTGGGGCTGGGGCTGGGGCTGGAGCCGGCTCCCCCCGCCCAACAGGCTGCCTCGGCCTCCTGGCCTAGGGCCAGCTCCCTGGGAGGCAGAGTGGGCCAGTCGGCCTGCCACACTCCCCTCCAGCATGGGGGGCGGGGGCCCTACTTTGGCCAATTGGCCCTGGGCCCTGCTCCCTCCACGGGACAGCCCTGGGGAAACTGAACATGTCTTGTAGCCCTGTACACTCCACCTGGATCCCTAGGCAATGGCTCTCTTCTGCAGCCAGGGGGATGGAAGGTGAGGTCAGTGCTCCCCTCCCTCTGGCTCCAGCAGGAACCCCAGTGCCTAGAGATCCAGCAGAGTGCTTTGCTCCCTGCTGTAGCTGGAAGAGGGGAGCACTGATCTCCCATCTCCTTGGCTGCAGCAAGAAGCCTGCACTAGACTTTTAGCAACAAGGAAACATGCTCTGCTTGGATCCTTAGGCAGTAGCTCCCTTCTGCAGCCAGCAGGAGGGGAGCTGCGGGCTACTTTGAAAGCTCCTAAGGGACACTTTTGGCCCTGAGCCACAGCTTGGGAATCACCGCACTAGACTGATGGAAGAGAGGTCACGTGTCAGCTGAAAGCTAGGCTATACAGAACTTACAGTGGCCCAGCTGTAGTGTAGTGTAGCTCTAGCCACGGAGCAAGCTGGCTCACCAATGTAATAAAGCCACCTAAACAAGCGGGGTAGCTGCATCAGCAGCTGTTTCCCACCAACACAGCACTGTCCACACTCATGCTAATGTCACAAAACGCATGTGCTCAGGGGAGTGTTTTTCCCAGATCCATGAGTGCCAGCTGGTGCCTAAAGGCTAGTGTAGACCAGGCTAGATTGTGTGTACACGTGCCCTAGATGTCCCGGTGCATTGCCCTGTGTGTCCACTGGACTGGAAGCTCCTTGGGTGCAGACCATCTCTCCTTTTGTGCCCTGCCCCTTTCCCATGGGTGACAGACAGCCCCTCTCGAAGCCCTTCGGATGGGGCTGGCTGGAGCCACTGCCGGGCAGACGGAGGCGATGTGGGAGGGCTCAGCACCCATCCCGGCTCGCTCTGTGGATCCGGATTGTCCTCTCCGCCCGCCCCGAGCTGCGGCGCTCTGCGAGGAGAGGCGGGGGCGGGCAGGGGCGGGTTAAAAGCGGCTGCAGCGAGGGACCTTTAGGCTTGGAGAGCGCGGCGCTGAGATCGGAGGCCAACCCCAAGACTGAGCCAGAAGCCTTCCCGGCTCCCGGGCGCTGCTCTCCCGCCGCCGCAAGCTCAGTTCCGCGCCTTGCTGTGACAGGTGAGGGGCTCTCGCGGCGGGGAATCCGGAGTAGAGCGAGCGCGTTGCTGTGTGGGCGCCCACAGGAGAGGAATCCGGATTATGTGGGGTGCCCGCGCAGGAGCGGGGCTACGGGGGGAATAGTGTGTGTGTACAGGAGGGGAACGCTACACAAAACAGGAATCCAGATTCGAGGGCAGTGCGTCTGTGACCAAGGTGGCGTGCCCGACTCCAGATTGGAGGGTGATGGGGTGTGATTGAAGGAGCAATCTGGATTAGAGGGTTGCTGGGATGTGATTGGAGGAGCAATTCGGATTACAGGGGTGCTGGGGTGTGATTGAAGGAGCAATCCGCATTAAAATGTCTGAGAAAAACTCTTGCTGTACTTTCCATTCTCAGTTCTTTTCCTGATTTTGGGTCTCCGCTCCTGTGTATCCCAGTGTAGGTCCCTGGTGGCAAGACCCCAGGATCTGCGGGTTCTTTCCTAACCTGGGACATCTAATTTTAAAAGGTTGATCACAGCGAATTATACCCAGAAAGTCCGAATTGGGGATTGGGGTAAAAGGAATTTTTCAGTGTTACATTAACTCAGCGCATTCTGTTCTCCTTCACTTTTGTTAATCCTTAACAGTGAGTTGAGCTGAGAGGGATTAACTCTAGGACTGAATTTGCCCATGAGGAAAGTGGAAGACGTGCTTCAACTGAGTCAGCAATACTGACATGTTAAATCTCACTTGGCTTGTACATGCAAAGTCCTGAATAGGGCAGGAGAAACACCTAGCTTCCCTCACGGAGAAGGGGGTGAGCTCGGGAGGAAATTAACATGCATGGGTGCTCAAAGGAAATTTGCATTTGGAGCCAATATTTTAATTAAACCATCTGGCATTAATCCACCTGAAAATTTACAATCATTTAATTTCCTCCCACTCTGTAATTTTCCTATCTTCAAAGCGTCTGACGAAGTGGGATTTTCTCCCACGAAAGCTCATGCGATTAATAAATCTGTTAGTCTTTAAAAGTGCCACAAGACTCTGTTGTCTTTCTACAATAGACTAACACGGCTACCCCTTTGGGAATTTTCCTAAGAGTGAGATTGGATCTGCTGTTGCTCTCACTTATTTCAGTGAGAGTTCTGATATTTTTTAAATAGAGGTTGAGTGGGCACAAGAAGAATATGTTCTGTGTGTTTTATGAGATATTTATCACTGTATATTTTTACCAGAAATATGGGATTTTCTGATAATTTCTGTGATGGCAACAATGCGAGTGTACGGGCTACACATTGTCATTTCCAGCAAGTAATTTAAATGCTCCCCTAGTTGTAGGTGAGACTGAAAAAATGTTTTGTGGCCGAAATCTCTATAAGTACATGTGGATGATCATTTCCACAATGGAAATTTGCCTTTCTTCAGAGCACATTGCAGATCGTGCTGGCAATTTTAAAAACACAAAGTGGGTGAGATAATATCTTTTACTTGACCAACTTCTGTTGGTGAAATAGACAAACTTTCAAGTTTACACAGGGCTCTTTGCACAATTTTAAAGTCAGTACATCAAAGATTTGTTGTTCTTTTCCTACTTTCAGTCAGTTCTGACTAGCTTGTTTTTTTCCCCCAATAATCATTTTATAATTGTGAGTTTCTTATGTGATGAGTGAGAGTAGGCTGTTAGCAGACATATACAGTAATTTGATCATGTCAAGGGAATAAGTCATCACAGCAAGCAATCAGAATGTGACCAACTTGTGTGATGGGATAACAGAGGGAGGCTAAAGAATTTCAACCACCTTTTCAAGGCTGCCTTGTCTCCTTTATCATGTAATGTTCCCATCCTTTATTAGAGCAGTAAACTTCTGACATCTCCTTCTGCCTTAGGGCCTGTCTACATGAGCAAATCTGCCATGTCCAGGGATTGTTACTATTATAACATGCAGTCAAATTCCAAAGGGGTAGCCATGTTAGTCTATTGTAGAAAAACAACAGGGTCCTGTGGCACTTTTAAAGACTAACAGATTTATTTATCGCATGAGCTTTCATGAGAGAAAATCCCACTTCTTCAAAGTGTCTGACGAAGTAGGATTTTCTCTCATGACAGTTCATGCGATAAATAAATCTGTGAGTCTTTAAAAGTGACACAGGACTCTATTGTTATTATAACATGTTCGTTCTCTGTGTTGGAATATCTCTTGGTTTTCCCTGTGTAGACTACCACAAACCATATTAAAATATCAGCAGAGTCCTGTGGTACTTTTAAAGACTAACAGATTTATTTATCGCATGAGCTTTCGTGGGCGAAAATCCCACTTCGTCAGACGCTTTGAAGATGGGAAATTTACAGAATGGGAGGAAATTAAATGCAGGGAAGTGTATGACATAGGATCAGGTCAGACTGTAACAGAAAATTGAAATAGATGTTAGGATTCAAACACTGGGCAACAGCACATAGAGGAAGGTGAGGTCAAATCAAATGTTGTAATGAGAGAAAAATCCGTAGTCCCTGTTTAACCCCAAGGCAACTGAGTCGAATTTGCATATAATTTAAGTTCAGGCTGTTTCTCTTTGAAGCTGTGATTTGATATTCATCTATTTCAGCACAGCTATTAGCAAGTCACCAATGGAGTGAGCAGAGAGATTGAAGTGTTCCCCTATTGGTTTTTTAGTGTTGCGATTTCTGATGTCAGATTTGTGTTCATTTTGCTCAGAGACTGTCCTGTTTGTCCAATATATAAGGCAGAGGGGCATTTCCGGCACATGATGGCATAAATCACATTGGTGGATGAGCAGGTGAATGGGCCCTTGATGGAGTAGGTGGCTTGATATGGTCCTGTGATGGTGTCTTCAGTATAGATATGAGGGCAAAGTTGGCAGCGTGGTCTGGTGCAGGGATATGTTCCTGCTTTAATGTTTCTGTGGTTTGATCTGTAGTTGCTAGTGAGTATCCATTTAAGGTCGGGGTGCTGTCTGTAAGCAAGGAGAGGTCTGTCTCCCAAGGCTTGAGAGAATGAGGGATCATCTTGTAGAATAGGCTGTAGATCTTTCATGATGTGTTGAAGAGGTCTGACTTGGGGATTGTAGGTGGCGACCAATGGCGTTCTGTTGCTTTCTTTTTTCTTGGGCTTCTCCTGTAGTAGTTGACTTCTGGGTACCTGTCTGGCTCTGTCAATTTGTTTCTTCACTTCTGCGGGTGGGGACTGTAGTTTTAAGAATGCTTGATAGAGTTCCTGAAGGTGTCTGTCTCTGTCTAAAAGGATCAGAGCAAATGTGGTTATATCTTAGGGCTCAACTGTAGACAATGGATCGTGTGGTGTGTCTTGGATGAAAGCTCGAGGGATGTAGGTAACTATAGCGATCAGTAGGTTTTCGGTATAGGGTGGTCTTTATGTGCCCATCACTAATTTGCACTGTAGTGTCCAGGAAGTGGATCTCCTGGGTGGAGTATTCCAGGCTAAGTTTGATTGTGGAGTGGAAATTGCTGAAATCGCTATGGAAATCTTATTAGTATATGTTCAGGAGACCATAGTGTTATAACACACTTTTTCAGTAGATTGCATGTGTAGACTGGTCTTTGACGTAGACATTCATCTCCCATGTGGTAGAGGAGCCTAATATTTGCAGGATGTTACAGGACAAACACAGTACATGATCTTTCCTCCCCTGGAGGAGGTGCATTCCTTCCAACAGGCTTTTATCCCTGGCCCACTTGGGTCTCCCACACAGCAGGCTTTAGCAGTATTCCTAAAGGATGATGAACCAACCCTGTTTTAAAGTACTTTGTCTAGTTCATCAACAATTTCCAACAGCTGCATTCAGTGAAAGGTCCATGGTTCAAGGCGCCAGATCAATGGCAGCCGAACTTACTCTTTAATTTTAAAAAGCAAGAAGTTTCTACCTTGGTGGTGAAGAAAACCTTCCAAAGGCAAAGTAGTGTAAGCATTTGCTGTGTTTTAGAGAGACCGAAGAGTGCTAATTAGAGGTTTGACTTACTCCTAGGTCTTGTCTACACTTAAAATGCTACAAGGGCACAGCTGCACTGCTGTGGTGCTTCAGTGTAGACCCTACCTATATTGCGAGGAGGGGTTCTTCCATCAGCATAGGTCAGCCGCCTCCATGAAAGGTGATTGACAGAAGAATTCTTCCATAAAACTGGCACTGTCTACGCTGGGGGTTAGGTCAGGTTAGCTATGCCGTTTGCATGTGGATTTTTCACACTCCTACGTGACATGGTTATGTTGGCTCCATTTTCTAGTGGCCTAATTTATCTCAGTGTGGTGTTAATGCTGAAGACAAATTACATTTCAAATGTCAACATTAACTATGTAGCTGACTATTATTTTAGCACAAACATCTACTTCCCGTAACGTCTGTATCCAGTTTGTGGATGGAGGCAGTGGTGCTGTATGGAGGTGGGACAGCCATATCCTTCCAATCCCTTCAGTAGTTTAAAAATTGCTCTAAGCAGGGGAAGTCCTATAGTGCCATCCTTTCTGTCCCTGACTCATGGTAGGGTTGGGGGGAGGGTTCAAGAGGTGCACCAAACCACATCTGGGCTTTTCACAGAGATGGACAGCTTGGAAAAGAAGGGGGCTCACTTCTTTGATGATCTAACCATGTCTTAACTGACAGCTTCTGTAGAAATGTTAGCACCATCAGAAGCTTATTTAATTAATGCACTGGTAAAAGGTTTGATCCCATCACCTTTTTAACGTATGGGCAGAGCAAATTAAAATTATTTCTGTTTGCCTATTCATCTCTTTACCAGCAAGGCAGGGCTAATATTGGAAACCTCCCACTTCATGGAAGTTATGGCATTGATTGTCTAACCCTTGATAACGGGTTCTTTGGTGTATTCCTCTTGTCTTCTTAGGTCAAAGGACACAAAGAGAAGATGGACTGGGGATCTTTGCAGAAGGTTCTAGGAGGTGTAAATAAACATTCCACCAGTATTGGAAAGATCTGGCTCACTGTCTTGTTCATTTTCCGTGTTATGATCCTGGTCGTGGCTGCAGAGAAAGTCTGGGGAGATGAACAAAATGATTTTGTCTGCAACACTCTGCAGCCAGGATGCAAAAATGTTTGTTATGACCACTTCTTCCCCATCTCTCACATTAGACTGTGGGCCCTACAGCTCATCTTTGTCTCAACTCCTGCACTGTTGGTGGTTATGCACATTGCACACAGAAGGCACGAGAAGAAAAGGGAGCTCAGACATAGTGAGAAAGTGGATGTTGAAGAACTGAATAAACAAAAGTTTCATATACAGGGCCCTTTGTGGTGGACTTACAGCTGTAGCATATTCTTCAGAATCGTCTTTGAAGCTGTCTTCATGTATGTGTTTTATGTCATGTATGATGGATACCAAATGCCTCGCTTACTGAAATGTAGCGCATGGCCTTGCCCCAATACAGTGGATTGCTTTGTTTCTCGACCCACTGAGAAAACAATGTTTACTATTTTCATGCTTTCTGTGTCTGGGATCTGTATGCTGTTAAATGTGGCTGAATTGTGTTATCTAATGATAAAATTTTGTATGAGAGTGCCTAAGAAACCAGCAATTTTAAAATAGCTCCCCACTCATCAGAATTTTTTTCCTCCCAACTTCCTGTTAGGTGTTAGAAAATGATCAGCAATGTTTTTCAGGCTGAATGAAAAGAAATGTTAACATAAAATGTAATTCATTTTAAGAATCTGATAGCTCTCCCATAAAGCTTATTGAGGTCTTAATGATTTTAAAGATCATATGTGTGTGCTGAGTACTACCTTAGTTGAATACTGAGCGTGGCTGATCCTGGAAGCTGTAGCTGATAGTAAACCTTGCTGTGATTCTGGTGTTGAGAAGCCAATGGAGTGTAGTTATTTTAAAAAGTGATACACTTATGTTCATCTTGCTGTGGGAGAGGCCAGCGCTTTTGTGCTCAAGAAGGGAGATACATGCTGCCCTAGCCTATGGTGTGTGTTGTGCCAATCATGTTCAGTGTTGAAACTAGTAAGGAGGGTTGTGTCTGAATGGGACAGAGATTTTGGTTTGGGGCATGTTTAGGCATGCCCTAGTTTTAGGGACTCTCCTTGCTGCACTGGGGAGGGAGGATGGCAGATGGGTAACTAGCAGGATCCTTGTTTCTTTCTCCCAGCAATCCCTGCTCATGGAGGGTGGGTTTGTAGATCCATGTTTTGGGCTTGACAAGGAGAGAAGCAGCCAAGAGAAGGGATTAAAGATGCATACTGTTCCAGCCTTCTATGCCCACTGAGAAGCAGCAAAATATATATGTGTATGTGAGTGTGTCTATTATGCACACATACACAGCCTCCTAGTGTAGATTTTGGCAAATTCTTTCTAATGTGTGGAGCTGCTCCCAAAGGAGGTGAGTTGTTCGGTTCAGCCACTGGTGAAACAAGCCAACATGGAAGTTAGCATAATTTAGCGAGTAGAATTGGAATCCTTTTCTCATTCCCTGGAAGAGGCAAGCAGACAAACATTGCCTTTCCATTTAGAGAAAATCCAAGGACAGGATACTTACAGAAGTTTTCTTCTTCTACTCTTGCCCTCCAATAAGCTTTTCTATCAGGAGGGATAATGCTGTGGGCCTGAGTTTGATAGGTTTAATTTCTAACATTTGAAAAAGAGATTTTTACCAGATGACTGGTAAACTGCTTACTTTCAAGATTTGTGCTGACTAAACAATGAGCAAAATTAGTTCTTTATCATTCCATTTTGTATTGCTCAGGGCTAGCAGGACATGCCCTAGTAGCGTTCCGACATAGTTCCCTTCTTTCTATCCATTCCGTGTAGCTCTTACCAGAAATCCTTCTCCAGAGCCTCAACTAATCCACAGTAGGATGCATGACTCTTCAACACTCCAATTTACAGTGTGAGTCATTCATCCCTCATTTCATAATGCACACAGGAAGACTGATGAGCTGTAAAGAGCTAAAATAACACTCTCTTAATATGAGATATATATCTATATCTATATAGATAGATAGATATATAAAAGAACCTGCTATTTCTTTTAAAGTTCCCATTAAGATGTAATAGCGGTAGTGCATCTGGCCCTGTATCTTTACAATATTCTTAATAAATATGGACATTTACATACTTACATAGAGAATTACATGTAGCAATACAATTGTCGCATTCTCCGAAGTGCCTACCCATTAGATGTAACTGTAAAGGGCCAGTTACTCCTGTTATGGGCTGCAAAACCTTTGCTATGCCTAGAAAGGGCATATTTTAGGGTGGTATTTAGAGTACCTAGGTGTCTCCCCTTATAGCTGTTGTCTTCTCCAGTGCATCCCAATGTACTGCTGCTGAAGGAAATGTGGATGTACTGATTTAGGCAGGGTAGCTTGTGGAAGTATTGCTAAGCTGCACCACCTCACTGTGCACTAGCAATGAGCACAAACAAGCTATCTCTACTGATGTATTGAGTATCAGATGGTAGGTCTGGGCCTCAAACCAGTTATGTTAATTACAGGCTTAGGTTGGATGGGTTTTCAGAATGCATGGTTAGATAGAAATCTGACACTTAACAGGGGGGAGGAAAATAAATCAAAATAGCATTATCAGAAACATGAGCAAAACTTGAAAAGTAAATAAGAAGAAAATAGGAAATTCCCTCTGTATGAGAACATCCTTAATCCAACTGTGACAAACAAAAACTCTTGCACGCATCATGCTTGTCCTTGGTTCCTGCACAATTACATGTCCAGCTACAAAGAGCACAAACTGCTTCTACACTCCCATTGCTCTAGTATTATGTTAGTTTTGTAACAATTATCCTATTTACTTAATTCAGAACCCATAACTAAGGCACTTTTATAATGGCTAAGGTTCTATGTCACTTGAAGTGCTATCTGGTACAACTGTCTTGTGAAAAAAGTACATTTACTACCAAGGAAGTGTATGCTCTAATAACCACTTTAAAGAACCGAGAGCTACTGTAAATAGAAACATTTTTAACGTACATGGAAGGTTAGTTAGTTTTGTAAATTATTATATTGCCAACTTCATGAGCTGGTAGTGGAATGATGTATATGAAATCTGCATCAGAAATCAGTTGTCCCATCTAGAGAAGGTCTGACAGCAGCAGAGCAACACCTGGAAAGACTGAGCTGGAGGGAGGGAGGCAGATGTGTCAGGACATGCTAGCAGAACAAACTACACATTTAAAGGAATTTGCAAGCGGAGGTGATGAAGATGGTCCACAACTGATGACAATCTCGGGTGAATTATCTCATGTAACAGTTTTGCTGCTAAGTCTCTTGAAGAAGCCAAATGGAGGGATTGGCAAAGCAACTGGTTCTGATCTTGAATTATAGTATTAGTGAGTCTAACCCTAGTTGTGTTTTATCGGTAAGATTTTCTTTGTTTATATTTTTATTTAGCTAAGGAACTGGTATGTAGAAAACCCAGGTACATTTGGACCCATTTTTGTGTGGCCCCCTTGCATACATGACCTGTTATGGAGAGTTGCTGCTCAAATAAAAATATAATTCTCTACTGGAATCGTCTGTGTTCTTTCCTCAAATGCATTAGAAATGTTTGCTTCTTGTACATGTTGCCTAAAATCTTTTCAGAAAGAAAGTTATAACATTATATGAGTTCAAAGGCTAGTTGCAGCAAGCATGGAGAAATGGTCATCCAGGGGGCAGATTCCCCATTGCCCTGAGTTTTGTGAAGTTAATTACACCAGTGCAAAGTGAATCTAAAATGCAGAGTACAACATAATGGAGAATCAAGACCAAGCAGTACAGCAGAAGGGATAGCTAGGATTTAAGCAAGGAATGCAATCCAGGCCCCAATGAGGTTAATGGAATTTTGTCATTACAGAGGGGTCAGAATTTCACCTAATTAAACTACCAAAAAGGCTGAAAAATAGCATAACACTACAACCACTCTTAAAAGGCAGAATCATAGAATGTTAGGGTTGGAAACGACCTCAGGAAGTCATCTAGTCCAAGTCCCTGCTAAAGCAGGATCAATCACAACTAAATCATCCCAGCCAGGGTTTTGTCAAGCTGCATCTTAAAAACCTCGAAGGATGGTGATTCCGCTGCCTCGCTAGCACTCCAGTGCTTTATCACCCTCACAGTGAAAACGTTTTTCTTAATATCCAACCTAGAACTCCCCTACTGCAACTTGAGATCATTGGTTTCATCTACCACCACAGAGAACAGCTTAGCTCAAGCCTTGATAAATCTGCCGGACACCTAAGGGCCAGCCCCCAAACTTGGGTGCCCCTAGGTATCCAGCAGAGCCCCCCCACCATTGTAAAGCTGCTGTGGCCACGGCTCCTTTTGGTGGCAAACCCCTCCCCCGCCGCTAAAAAAAAGCCACTGCTGGCACTGTAGAGGAAGAGCACTGCCGTCTCTCCCTTTTCCCCCCTGTGCCACTGGAAGAGCTGTCGGCAGCGGCTTTTTTTCGGTGGCAGGGGAGAGGGAGCCCAGCCCGCTCTGTGCAGTGGAGGCGGGGGGGGGCTTTAAATCCTAGGCACCATGGTGATCTGGAGCCTAGGATTTGTCGAGGCCTGGTTTAGCTCCATTCTAACATCTCTGGAATCCCCCTTCAGATAGTTGAAGGCTGCTATCAAATCTGCCCTCACTCCTCTTCTAACCAAGCCCAGTTCCCTCAGCTTCTCCTCATAAATCATGTGCTCCAGCTCACTAATCATTTTTGTTGCCCTCCGCCCGACTCTCTTCAGTTTCTTCACATCCTTCCTGAAGTGTGTGGGGGTGGGGGGAGGTGGGGGAGGGAGACCCAAAACTGGAATCAATGGCTATGTCTACACTTGGAAATTTAAGTCGACTTTAGCTAAGTCGACTTAGTTAAGTCGACTCAGTGAGTCTACACTTAAATTTTAAGTCGACTTTGGGGGGAATTTACAAAGTCGACCTAGAGAGGCCACACTGGATGCCTAGGTCGACTTCTAGGGGCTAGGGGGACCTAGGGCAGATCCACAGGGGGAGGGGGGCACCCCTTGCCAAGTGCCAGGGGGCTCAGCCTTTGCCCCATTGTACCTGGGTACAATGGGGCAAAGGGGGACAGGGACCCTGCTAGGGCATAGGGGCAGGGTGGGGGAGCATGCCAGGCTCCTTCTATGTCCCCCCCCCAGCAGGGAGGGCATTGTTGCAGTCCTGGGGTAGCTCTAAGTCAACTTAGGGCTACCCCACGTCTACACTGGCTTAAGGCGACTCTAGGGAGTCGACTTAAGCCTTAAGTCGAATTAAAACAAGGTTTAATAAAGTCGACTTAATTTTCATTAAGTTGACTTTATTTTCCTTAAGTCGACTTAAGCAACTTGCTTAAGTCGACTTAAGGAAAGTGTAGTGTAGACGCAGGGTAAATTAAGTCGACTTAAGCAAGCTTAAATCAACTTAATTTACAAGTGTAGACGCACCCAATACTCCTAATGTGACCTCACCAGGGTCGAATAGAAGAAAATAATCACTCCCTTGATCTGTTGGCAATGCTTCTACTAGTGCAGCCAAATATGCTGTTAGTCTTCTTGGCAATAAGAGCCCACTGTTGACTCATATCCAGTTTCTTGTCTATTGGAACCTCCAGGTCTTTTTCTGCAGAACTGCTGCCTAGTCAGTCCCCTGTTTGCAGCAGTGCATGGGATCATTTCATCCTACGTGCAGGACTCTTCACTTGTCCTTGTTGAACCTCATCAGCTTTCTTTCAGTCCAATTCTCCAATTTCTCTAGATCCCTCTGTATCTTATCCCTACCACCCAGTGTATCTGCAACACTGCCCCCCCCACCCCCAGTTTAGTGTCATCTGCAAGTTTCCTGAGGGTGCAATCCACCCCTTTTTCCAGTTTATTAATAAATATATCGACCAAAACTGGCCACAGGACTGGGCCCTGGGGCACTCTGCTTGATACCAGCTGCCAACTAAACATTGAGCTTTTGATCATTACCCTTTGAGTCTGATGAACTAGTCAACCCACTCTTCTGTAAGCTGCTGGCAAGACTACTGTGGGAGATCATATCAAAAGCTTTGCTAAAGTCCACCACTTTCCTCACATCCATAGAGCTAATCATCTCATCATAGAAGACAGTCAAGTTGATCAGGCATGACTTGCCCTTGGTGAACCCATAGTGACTGTTCCTGATCACCTTCCTAGCCTCCAAGTGCTTTAAAATGGATTCCTTTAAATAGATTCAACCTTTAATACTCCAAATAAAGAGAAGAAAACACAAAATTATCTTAATTCACAAGCCAACTTTTTAGTTTTGGTTTTATGATAGTGGCAGACTACATTCTCACAAGAGTCAGACTAAATGAAATGGAATGAACAGAAACTGGTATGTTTGATTTGCAGTGATAAATCCTTTATTACATGGTTTCTCAGACAAAGAAACTTGCTGAGTTATACAGTGCAATGGTATTTGATCTTTGCCACAATATTTTGCAGCATTTCCTTTTCTAAATGCCAAATCTTGAAGTCCATACAGAGTATTTATTCACTCCTTAATCCATTAAAGCTAACAAGAGTTTTGCCCAAGAAAGGCATGAGTAAGGACTTGATTTAGCTGACAAAATCCCACAATAAGAAGACTAAGGTCAAACTACTGGAGTCAGGTGAAAGTGGATTTTAAAAAAACAAGTTTTAGTCTCTGGTGGAACAAATATGCATAAGTAAGAGTACACTGTTACAAAAAATCCCTTCTCTGTGGAGACTAATTGTGCTAATTACATGCCCTGTAACCAAAGCCAGTCAACCTGCAAAGAGACAAAGTAGACGAAGTAGTATCTTAGGCTATGTCTACACTTGTAATTTTAAGTTGAGTTTAATTAAAGTTGACTTAGTTAAGTTGACTTAGTAAGTCTACACTTAAAATTAAAGTCGACTTTGGGGGGAACTTACAAAGTCAACCTAGAGCGTCCACACTGGATGCCTAAGTTGACTTCTAGGGGCTAGGGGGACCTAGGGTAGGTCCACAGGGGCAGAAGGGGCACCCCTTGCCCAATGCCAGGGGGCTCAGCCTTTGCCCCATTGTACCTTGGTACAATGGGGCAAAGGGGGACAGGGACCCTGGCAGGGCATAGGGGCAGGGTGGGCAGGGCTCTGCCCTGTGGGGGAGCATGCCAGGCTCCTCCTGTGCCCCCCCCCCCAGCAGGGAGGGTATTGGTGCAGTCCTGGGGTAGCCCTAAGTCGACTTAGAGCTACCCCACATCTACACTGGCTTAATTTGACTTTAAAAAGTCGAATTAAGCCTAAAGTCAAATTAATTCTAGGTTTAATAAAATCGACTTTATTTTCCTTAAGTCGACTTAAGCAAGCTGCTTAAGTCGACTTAAGAAAACTGTAGTGTAGACGCAGGGTAAATTAAGTCGACTTAAGCAAGCAATGAGGAACGATTGAAAAGGCTGGGCCTCTTCAGCTTGGAAAAGAGGAGACTGAGGGGGGACATGATAGAAGTATATAAAATTATGACTGATGTGGAAAAAGTGGACAAGGAAAAGTTGTTTAAATACTCCCATAATACAAGAACCAGGGGTCACCAAATGAAACTGATAGGTAGCAGGTTCAAAACAAATAAAAGGAAGTTCCTCTTCACACAACGCACAGTCAACTTGTGGAACTCCTTACCTGAGGAGGTTGTGAAGGCTGGGACTATAACAATATTTAAAAGGGAACTGGATAAGTTCATGGTGGCTAAGTCCATAAATGGCTATTAGCCAGAAAGGGGTTAAGAATGGTGTCCCTAGCCTCTGTTTATCAGAGGATGGAGACGGATGGCAGGAGAGTGATCACTTGATCATTGCCTGTTAGGTTCACTCCCTCTGGGGCACCTGGGCACTGGCCACTGTCGGTAGACAGATACTGGGCTAGATGGACCTCTGGTCTGACCCAGTACGGCCTTTCTTATGTTCTTATGTTCTTATGTTAAGTCAACTTAATTTACAAGTGTAGACTCAGCCAAGGAAACTTTTTCTATATATAATTTCCTACTGATGCAAATAATCTAAAAACAATTACAACAAAAAATAAACAGGATTCCTGCTCCCATTCTTTGCAATCTGAGTTGAATCCCTGCTTCCAATCAATCAAACCCTTTCCAACCACAAGATCTTTTTGATTTTGAGTTGAAAGCACAAGACTGGACTTGGAAGATCTGGGTTCCAACCCCAGATTCTATAAACAAACCATGCAAGCTCACCATCCCCCAGTTCCACATTGGTAAGACATGGATAAACACTATCTGCCTAGTTCAAAGGGAAATGTCGCAGGGTAGCTGGAGTGCCCTGGACTGGAGCAGGTGAGTCTGATCCAGCTAATTAAAGAGGGCTGGGCTACACTTGGGCCTAGAATGGGCTGTCAGTAAGCAGCTGGGAAGGAAGGCCTGAGACAGGGAAAGGGGATCACAGGGGATTAGAGCTACTATCTGTGGTTGGTCTTTGGAGCAGGGGAAGCAACACTGTGGCTGCTGTTCCTGGAAGGGAGCAGAGTTGGCTGAGGCTAGGAAGCTGCCAGGAGCTGAAGCACCAGAGACCCCTGGGAGGAGTGGCCGGAAGCCTCTGGCCAAAGATGGCATTAAGACTATTTTCTGTTTGTTTGATAACTTCTTGTTAAAAGAATAAACCTCTTTGAAAGACTAGGTGTGGCAGCAGATGCTTCTGAGCAAGGAAGACGCGTTGGCCACTGGCGACATGTGGTTCCAGAAGTGTGACCATGTCTACCCTACTGCAGAAATTGAGCTGAAGGTTCAAGGTCAGAGTAATCTAAAGCCTGCCTTGACCCATAGTTCCGAGAAGAGCCTGGGGACAAAATGAGATTGTGACCTTCCTCAAGGAAAGAAGTGCCAATAGGAAATGGACATGGTAAGCACCTCACAGGGGAAACTGTCAGATTAGAAAATGAGTTGGCTCAAATTCAGATGGGAGCCACAGGGCAGAAACAACAAAGCTTAGCCTTGCAGGAAGAATGGGAAATTTTCCCAGATGGGGAAAACTCAGCAGGCTCTAGTGGTGACACAGACTGAACTACTTGTTAGCCTGGGGACTAAGACAGGACCACTCCAACAAGCAGAGGCTCAAATATGGGACTGGGGTAGGAAACAGGGCTCCAGTGCAGAGAAAAAGATAGGAGGGAGGCCATAAAAGAGATCCACACTGAGGGCCAAACTGCTGATAGAGTGACTGGAATCAGCAGAAAGCAAACTGCAGGAGGTCAAGTTCCAGAAAGAACAATTGGCCACATGTTCCCAATTCTATGAGGAGAAAAGAGAATGCCTGTTCCTTATGGTTCATGGACTTGAGGCTGAAGGAGAGATTCTATATGCAGAGACAGAAAAAACTACTCATGCAGCAACCCTGGGGTATGTCTATACTGAAGGCTCTGTTAAGTCGACTTTGAGCGTCCACACTGAAAACGCCAGTCAACTGCCTGCATCCACACTGGCAGGTGCTAGGTCTACGGAGGAGCGGCCAGGAACTCTGGGAAGGGGCCAGTGTTCCCTCTAAACTGATGATGCAGCTGAGCAAGATATCGTACTTGTTGAGCGGCAATTTGTGAGGCATGGTGCCTCATAGGCAACAGTTTTTTGGCTCAGCAAGCCTAAGTACTTTAACTCAAAAGAAATGCATAAATGTTGTCTTTTCATTTGAGCTTTAATAAAAATGTTAAAATGAAATATTGTAGTTTTATTCATTTACTATGGGGCGAGCTGGAGAGAAGAAAAAGAGCTGTGGCCATCGGACTGAGAAGAGCAGCGGCTGGGGCGATCGGGCTGGGGAGAAGGGGAAAGCTGTGGTTGGGGCGGTCGGGCTGGGGAGAAGGGGAAAGCTGTGGCCGGGGAGATCGGGCTGGGGAAAGCCACGGCTGGAGAGAAGGGGAAAGCCACTGCTTTCCCCTTCTCCCCAGCCCGATCTCCCCGGCCGTGGCTTTCCCCATTTCCCCAGCCCAATTGCCCCGGCCGCGGCTCTCCCCAGCCCAATGGCCGCAGTTGTTTTTCTTCTCTCCAGCCTGACCTACAGCAAATTAATATTGAATTAATTAGCTAATTAATTAATTGGTAATTTAAATAGTACATTTGATTAATTAGCAAATTAATATTGGAGGCCAATTAAGTCATCTTAAGGGCTATTCCCTGTCTACACTGGCTTAAATCAACTTAATAAGGTAGACTTAAGTCGACATTCAGAGGTTGGTGTTATTAAGTCAACTTAAGGAAGCGCTTAAGTTGACTTAATAAGGGCCCAATGTGGATGCAGGGTTCTTTAGGTCGACTTAACCTTCCTTACGTCGACCTAAGGCTCCAGTGTAGATGTATCCCTACAGCCCAGGAGTGGGAGATAAGATGATTTAGGGACCCTGGCTCCACACATAAAGCTCAAGGTGATTGGACCAAGAGTTTGTGCTTGCAGGGGTGTGGCTATGGTTGCTAGGTCTCAGAGAACATTCCATGGCTGGGCACGACTTGTGGGGAATGCAGGGATTACGTTAAACCACTGAGGGAAATATTTTGGTTAGTCTAAGAAAGCGGGCCCTGAAGGCTTGTAATGATTGATGACTTGTAATGTCGGGATGGAACAAGGTTTTTGCATGGAGAGAGCTGCAGTTAATTGATCAGTCAGGTTCTTTAGGTATGTGAAATAATGATAAATTCATGATCTGATCCTCCAGGGGAGCTGGAGCCCCTGCAGCCCAGGCTCAGCTGCCGCAGCTGGGCTTGGCTGAGCCGCAGCTCAGCTGCTGCTCAGTTGGCCGGCAGCAGCAGCGCCCTGCCTGTGGCAAGGGAGCCCCAGTCCGTCTGAGCCCCAGGGGCAGGACTGGGGCTCAAGCCAGCACCACTGCCAGCCTTTCGGCTGGCAGGGCAGTGCATGGTGGGATAGGTACCCACCATGCACTGCTCCTTCTAGTGAAAATTCAGAGGATCGTGTTAATGCTCCTTTTGCTCGAAGGAGTGCTTTGTGGACACAGTAAAGCATTATAATTATAACGCTTGCTTGCCCTGCAATAACTTTTATTGCAGGACAAGTCTGTAGTGTGTACATGGCCAAAATGTCAGACACTATAAATAAAATTTTTGCCACAAAGAGCTACAGAAAAATCTAGCAGTGCATACATTATAACTTACATTTTCAAATGATATTCTAACTCCACAGACAACATTTATAGACTTTTTCACCCATTTAAATGGAAATTCCTGGTGCATCATTTACTGAGGTGAAGTTACGGCTACACCATAATATTGCTGTGCCATGTTCCGGCTGGGGTACAGTTAGAGGTGCAAGTTCGGGTCACTTGATAACGGGAGCTTCATTTGCAGCTCTGCCAATAAAGAGTTGATCTAAGAGTCTGTGTGACGGGATGCACATCTGTGCAGCCCTTGGGCGTGACCTGTATAA
>ML685902.1:1004429-1055632 GCA_007922175.1 Pelusios castaneus
GCTACCCCAGGGCTACACCAATGCCCTCCCTGCCGGGGGGGGGGGGGAACAGGGGAAGCCTGGCAGGCCCCCCCGCAGGGCAGGGCAGAGCCCTTCCTACGCTGCCCCTATGCCCTGCCAGGGTCCCTGTCCCCCTTTGCCCCATTGTACCCTGCCCTAGGTCCCCCTAAGCCCCACAAAGTCAACCTAGGCATCCAGTGTGGACACTCTAGGTCGACTTTTTAAGTTCCCCTTTAAGTCGACTTAATTTTCAAGTGGAGACACACTAAGTTGACTTAGTTAAAGTTGACATAAATTGCCCAGTGTAGACATAGCCATAGACTGGAGTGCCACAGCTAACAGAGTGAAGGAAAGAGGGAAATAAAATGAGAGAAGAGAGGGACTAAAACAAATGGAATTAGTAATTGTCATGACCCTGTCAGCCCAGCCCCCCAGTGGCTGCTCTTGGTGATGGTACTTTGGGGAATAGCTCAAGTTGCACCCCCAAGTGTCCAGTGCTGTCCATATCTTTTAAGCCTTTTTCAAGGCAACCAAGTCCTTCATCTGGGCCCCAGTCCAGGTATTCCCCCTTCCAGGGAAAGTCCAGTCCTGACAGACCCACTTGGAAGCAGTGGCAGCCTCAGTTCCTAGACTGCTCTCCAGCACTGTGGGGGCACCAGGGAGGGATCCAGGCCTGCCCACTTCTCCAGGCCTTAGCCCAGGGTCCCTAAATGCCTTGCACCAGGTGTCACCTCTATCCCCAGTCAAACAAAGTCTCCTGGGTCACTTCCCTGCAGTCCCCGTACCTTCTGTTGCCTCTTCTCATGCTTCACTCTGGTTCCTCCTGACCCTGCAGTCTCAATCCTTTTGTCCTCGTTCTCAGAGCTCTCCATAGGCCTCCTTCTCATGGTCTGAGCCCTACTGCACACAGGTGTTGATCCCACAGCTCCTGCACCTTCTCCCTCAAGCGCCTCAGGAAGTCTGCCCTTTGTCTGGCTCACTAGCCAGTTTTTCTATGCTAACTTGAGCCCTGATTGATCCAGCAGTCTCTCAGCTTGATTGGCTGCTCTCTGTAGGCCCCCTTTAATCCTCTCCAGGCCAATGTGGGGCAACTGCCCCATCGCAATGATAAAAAATTTTTTTCTCTTGGAGAACATCCTCTTCTTCCATCTTAAAAAGAAAGGTCCAGATAGAAAGCAGAAGTAATGAGCAGTAACAAACAAAAGGAGGGTTTATCTGAGAGAGACAGTGGCACCTCCTGGCCAAAAGACATTGCAAATGAGGAACACGATTTCATCAAGAACAACAGATGGTGTGAGAAGAGGTGTGAGTAATAGCCCTACATATACCCACTGCAGAGTTCTCAGTCCTCACTGCCCATGAAACAGCACCTCTTGTAGAATGTAGTTTGATGGTAAGAGTAGTTTGCTTGACAGCCTGGTTGTTGCTGTTTCTACCTGAAAACCTTTTTTAGGATTGTGGAAACACACAAATTGACTCCAGGATAGTAGCAAAGACTAAATCCAAGTGGATTTTAAATGGAGTTTTAAACCATGCTTGATATCCAACAAATGCATCTTCCTCTGGTAAGAAAAACTGAATTAGAACAGAAAGAATATTGACATGAAGGTCCATCACAGCCTTGAACCCAGAAAAATCTGCAGGTAGAGTGGAATGGTCACAAAGGAGTTCAGTTCTCTCATATGGCCGACAGACTAACTGGTAACCAAAACTATCTTCTTCATGAGCAACATAGTGCGTATCTTGAACTTGGAGAATGAAGAGATGGTATCATGAGGACAAGGACTCTGTATATGGGCCTCTTTGACAAAAAGGCTCTAAAAATCTTTGGACCATATGACTCAGATGGGGGGTGAAGTGTCCAAGGTCTTTAAAACTATTTTCAGCGAAGGGTGCATGCCTCAAAAATTACTAACTGATTGAGGAAAAGAATTTTTAAACAAACACGTAAGTGGGTTGTTAAAGCAGCGTGGCATCCACCATTTTGTGACTAATAATGAAGTCAAAGCAGGAGTTGTGGCGTGATTTAACAGAACTTTAAAATCTAGGCTGTGGAGATATTTTACCTCCTGCAACACCTTTCGCTACATTGACATGTTACCTGAGTTCATAAAGCATTATAACCAGAGCTTTTACAGAACCATATGGACCAGACCCATTGATATTAACCCCTCAAATTCTATGAAGGTGTGGAAAAAGGTGTATGGAGGTATTTTAAAAAGTAAAACTGCTTGTTGTCCCTTTTTGAGAAACGTTTTTCTCGGCTGGTACCGGAACAACCAAAATGTGATGTTTAGCTTGCAGAAAGAGTTTAGGGGATTTCACAAGCAAAATCTGGCCAGATCAGCACATCACTGAGTTTGTGTCAGCTGGTCTGAAAACATACGGGTACAAGCTCTCAGGGGGAAAGGCCTGCATGAATGTGAAAGGCATTACCCTGAACATAGCAAACTGTGAAAAGATCTAGTTTGAAAGAGCTGGTCCTGAACTATAGCGTGGGCCTGGAGAAAGTACTTCAAAAAGATAGAGGTACAGCAGTCCTCTATCATGAGGAACAAAAATCAGTGGCATATTCACACCAAGACCCTTAAGAAAATGCAGAAAGTCATTTACAACAAGAGTGGCCTCAGAGAAGGGTTTAAAATACTGCCCTACGGCTTTTGTGGGGGAAAAAAAGGACATGTGGTGGAAACACCCCTTTTCTGTAACTCTCGCAGGGCCTAGCAACTGCGGAAAAAGTTACTTTATAAAAAATGTGTTGGATAACGCCAAGCAAATGTTGTCTGTTATGCCTGAGAACACTGTGTGGGGTTACAGCTGTTGACAGCTTCTGTATAAAGAGCTGCTCTGTAAATATCTCTTTATCAATTTTGTAGAGGGGCTTACCTGATGCTTTTGACACGGACAGGCTGTTTCCTACCAATAAAGTAAATATGGTTATAATAGACGATCTGATGAATTCTGCCTGTGAAAGCGATGAAATTGAGAAAGCCTTTACCAATTACATGCATCACAGGAACTTAAGCATTATGTATATAGTTCAGAACATGTTTTGTCAGGGAAAAAATTGTCACACAATTAACCTGAACGCCAAGTACATAGTTCTGTTCAAAAACCCCAGGGGAAAATTACAGATCGCCACACTTGTCCAGCAAATGTACCGCGGGAAGATGCGATTCTTTCTACAAGCTTTTGAGGATGCCACCAAAAAACCTAACAGCTACCTGGTGGTAGATTTAAATGCTTCCACGCCAGAGGCTTATAAACTAAGAATGTGTCTTTCCCCTCAGAAAGACTGACGGTTTACACTTTAACAACAACAGTCAGGTATTTTTTTTTAATAATTAAAAAAAAAAAGGTAAATTATCGGTCAGTCCTTTTTAACAGTGGAGGCTGCTGACCGAAACTATGTCTGGCCGTGTGAAAAGAAACCTGGCCCCTTTAAAATTACTGAACAAATCACCCTCACAACAAAGGAAGGCTATACTGTGTTTGGCTTCTGACAATTTAGTAGTGGCCATCTTAGAAATAGTGCTGAATACTAGAGCCCTGCAGATCCACGGATATCTGCATCCGCGGGTGCAAATGCAGATATCTGCAGACTCGTTGCTGCGGATTGCGACTCAGGTATGGATACTATTTTTATCTGGTCATGGCTGCACGTGCAGAGAGCACCATTGCTCCACCCAGAACATCTGATTGGTTACAGCTGCAGCCCTGACTGAATCCAGGGGCCAGTCCAGGTTGAGTAACAGTTGCTCCCTCTCTCACTTCCCCCACTGCCGACCACTCCCCCCAGCACCAAACAGCGGAGTGATTTCCGCAGCCCCCATTTCACATGGCCAGCCCTGGCAGAATAAGAGTTGCTCGGATCTGGGCTCTGAACAGCACCGAGCTTTTACTGGCTCATCCGGGTCCTGGGTCCCACCCCCAGCTGTCCTTCAGTCTCTGACTCCAGACTGTGAGAGCCAGAGCCCAGCCTGTCAGAGCTGGTGTTCAGTTTCAGGGGCCAATCCCCACCTCCACTGATCAACTGAGAAACTGCAGCAGCCCTGACTTCCCAGCCCAGCCCAGGCAGAATAAAAGTTGCTCAGATTGGAGCCAGCGAAGGCTCTGAAAAACACTGGGAGCTGTTGGCAACTCTCTCCCCTCTCAGCTGTTTCTCAGGCTCCCTGAACCTAGCTCGCCAGAGCCCATGCACATCAGCTGATGATGGGCTGCTGCTTCCCCCCTTCTCTGGCTGCCAGCCTCCCAATATGATTGCTCAGCTGAATGAATTACCTTGCCCATGCTGAACAGCTGAGTGACCTGATCTTCACTCTAGTAGGTGGAATAACCAGCTGATCAGGGCCAGCAGGGCTCTAAACAAACAGTATTGGGAGCTGCTGGCTAGTGCCGCCCTCCCTGCCCCCTTCCTCGGGCTCTGCGTGAGGCAGCTGCTGCTCGCTAACAATCCAGGAACTGACAGGCAGCTGCCCCAGAAGAAAACACAGAGGTTGCACCAGGATCCTTAGGACTCTTTATAATGTTGTTTAAAATAAAAACAGTGTGTGCACATTTACTAAGCCCCTGCTTTTAAGTTGTTACGTTACAGAGCACACACAGGCAGGAACACAAAATAGAAGCACAGTGTAATGACACAAAGAGCGGAGCAGAGCGGCTGCAAGGCAGGGGTGGGGCGGTTGCGGATACCCACAAAACATGCAGATGCGGATTGCGGATCGGATACGTGCTTACATGTCTCAGATATGGATCGGTTGTGGATCCACATTTTTGTAACTGCGCAGGGCACTACTGAATACCTTAAAGGGAAACATACCTTTGACACAGAATCAAGTGCGTGTGCTGAAAATGCACATTTATAAAAACTGTGTAATAAAAGGGTCTCGTTTAAATGGGGAAAAAAAACAGATGAAGCAGTCTGGGGAGGTTAATTGTACCTCTCTTACATTTTGTTATCCCTCTGATAACTGGACTTTTGACTAATCAATAATGGAGTATGCGGAAAAAGAATGCACCTGGTGCCCAGCCATCAGCTGGAGCAATTAAGGGCTCTCCCTCCACCAGAGGAAAATATCAGAAAGACCACAACTCACTTGCTGGATGGTGAAATGAAGTCTGTTCTTCAAAGGACTGACTTAGATGAATACGAAAAGGGCAAACCATATGCTGCCGTGCTTCAAAGGTACCCAACGTATGTGACGCAGAGCAATTTGGATCAAGGGAAAATAAGTCTGTTTTTACCAGAACATACTCACCAACTCCTCAAAAACACCCACAACCTTTGACTCTGTTGCTCAGGAAATATTGGATAGCATTGCTAAGTGTTATAAAAGAAATGCAACACTATATTAAATAAGCTGGGACAGGATAAAAATATATCTTCGTGGAACAATAAATGGTCTTTTGTGTACAAAGGATGGTGGTTAACGGCTCTAACATACTGGACTTAGTCAGGGCCGTCACCCAGCTGCACACTCATCCTGGCAAACATGTGCCCAAAGGCAGGGATGCATTTATGAACACCATGGCAGAGCTAAATGTGCTATCTTCCGTCATGGGCAATGCAGGCAACAGCAATCTTTTGGAGCGCCTGAAGGCCTCAGCAGCCGATATCGGGGTGGATCATGAACCTTTTTTCCCTTCTAAAAAATGAAAATTGGCTAAAAATGGCCTATTGTGTAATTTCTTTTCTTTTCATGCTCTAAAACAAATTTTAAAATGGTAATGGTTTTGTTTTAAATAAAAATATTTTATACTTTTTAAAACTTTTTATTTGTTAAGTGGTCTTTCTCTGAATTGGTACTTGTTTAAAAAAAACATAAACAAAAACAAAAAAACAACCCCCCCCCCAAGCAAACAAAAAGAAAAAAATAACCAGACACCATTTGTCTTTAAACCCCTCGCTTGGGTGGCTTTATTGAGAAACAGGACCATATTTCCTAATATCCAACCTCGACCTCCCCACCTTCAACTTGAAGCCATTGCTCCTTGTTCTGTCCTCTGTTACTACCAAGAGCAGCCTAGCTCCCTCCTCTTTGGAGCACTCCTTCAAGTAGTTGAAGGTTGTTCTGAAATCGCCCCTCAGTCCTCTCTTCTGCAGACTAAATAAGCCTACTTCCTTCAGTCTCTCCTCATAAATCATGTTCCCCAGCCCCCTAATCATTTTCATTGCCCTCCGCTGGACTCTTTCTAATTTGTCCACATCTTTTCTGTAGTGGGGAGCCCAAAACTGGACACAGTATTCCAGATGTGGCCTCACCAGTGCCGAATAGAGGAGAATAATCACATCCCTCAACCTGCTAGCAACTGTCAGATTATAACTTTGTTGCACCTGAGGATAAAGAACTCCCATTAATAGATCCTTCAGTCTTATACCTTTCAAGGATACTAGACTAAAAATACAGTGTATACAGTATGTGTACATATCTTCAACAGGCTCAAGCTGGAAGTAAACTTACCATGGAGTTTTTTTATATGGACTCTTTACATCTTCATTGTTCTCTAAAGCACAGATTGAATTTTCTGTTCCCCATGTGAGTTCCCTGCTCCCTGCTTCTCACAGCAACCCAATCAATCTGTAAAATCCTAGTGAAGATTAGGACCCTAGGTCCTGGCTTGATTTCTTATATCCCAACTTCAGTAGTTCCAATGCATGACCCCAGTCAAGATCTTAATCTATCCTTTTAGGTTATAACCATCTGTACCTCATGCCTCCCCATCAAGGTTTACTTATGAAACACTAAATTTCAAGTGAAGATGGCTACTACAGCCTTAACTTATCTAAGAGACCCAGTGACATGACTTAAATGTAGAAAGTGGGTTTAGGAATGGGACTTTATATTACTGAATGTATATAGTTATAGGAGTAGTAGTTTGTTAGTATAGGCCCAAGCCTGAACCAGTTTTCAAAGGCCTTAGCATAACAGCTCACATGAACCTATGCCAAGAGCTCAGACGTCACATAGCGTGCACCTGCAACCTTGAACATTCAACAATGTTGCAAGGAGCTCCCTGCATAAGTGTATGGGAACGAATGGTAATGTTGCAAAAGGTACATGAGCGTATGGAAACTGATAGCAATGTTGCAAAGACTCTAGAGGCGTATGGGAACCGAGGCCTATGTTGCAAAGGAGTGGAAACGTGGGAACCTCTGCCAAGACAGGAGGGGCATGGGGGGCAAAAACCCTATAAATATCAGCCCCAGAGATAGTCATATCAGACAGGGTTGGACAGATTCAAGACGCCCCGTGGCTCCGGCTATGGTAGCAAGTGGGGTCTGTCCAGAGAAGCCAGAGAAAGGTCAGGTCCTGGTCTTAAAGGTGACTGGACTGGCACGTAGGCCCGAGCTCCTCAGAGAAAGGTCAGCACCTGATCCCCAAAGGTGGCGAGACTGACACGTCGGTACAGAGTTCGGTGAGTATGAAGTAATCACCAATAGGCCTCGGTGAACACTGGTTCAAAAGTAGCTACAAGTATATAAGTAACAGGTATATGAGTAACTGAAATAGTAACTGAAGTTTTTAGACATGAGTAACTGAAACAGTAACTGAAGTTTAGCACCCCGAGTCCTGGTGTAAGGACAGAAGTAGTTTAGCACCCTGGTCCCCGAGGGTACGGGGGGATAGGTATAAGGTTAGGGAACAAGCAGTTTAGCACCCCAGCCTGGGAGTACAGGTAGATAGCCTGCAGTCCCCCATTAAACCTTGCAAGTATATAACAGTTAAAAAGAGTGCACTAATAAAAAGAAAAGAAGTGAATAAGTATCCTTGTACTCATGATGATCTGCAATAAACATCTTATGCTTATAACTTTCCTGATTCCATTGTTATTTTCCCTGGTACTGATAATCCCTAGTTCCCCTCTATCCCCCTTGCTACTTCCCCTGTGGGAGCAGTATTTGGTTCCCTTGGTGATCACCTGGGTTATCGGCTGGATCGGTTCAAGCCTCTATTATCTGGTTCTGGTTCCCCTGACTACTGATGTACCTGTCAGTGCCTCCTCCCTTCCATCAGACCAAGGCAGGGCTATTATCCCGGTGGACAAAGAACCCATCGTCTGCCCACACCCCTCGATGAATAACACCCTGAGGGGGGACGTTAAACAGTGTAGTGGCATACATGGTGTCAGCAGAAGTGGGATTCCTAAAAGGAATTCTGATGGAATAAATCTTGGACACATTTCTGGCACAACTCCAGGACAATGTAAAAGATCACTTTTGTCGCAAGGCAAAAGTCTACCTGGAACCCCTAGGTTTAAAATCATACTAGAGAAAGATAAGAATGGATTCCCCGTCATTTATGAAAAAGCACCCTCTCGTTCTGAAAAAGGAGTAAAAGGCAAGCCCGAAGGAAGCTTAAGACTAGGTCCGTCAGCACCAACACCCTTTCCCCCATACTTATCAAATCCACTCCCCCGATCCAAAAATATAAGTAAGAAGGAGGAATTGTGTATTAACAGATTAGAAAAGCAACTCTTCCTCAATAACATTGTTTTAACTAAATTTGGATTCCTAAACAGTATTATTCCAGAAGACAGTTTAACAGTTCCCAATAATAATAGTTGGATGTTTGGAGCACCACGATCAGCCCATTTAACAGGATACCAACATACAATAATAGATGATGTAGAGGATAAATTGGAAAAAGAAGGGATCATAATTGAAAGCACAGGGTATGAATCAGAGAATGCCCTAGTACAAGAAGCAGAACGCCTCTGTGAAAAAGCAGGCATGATAGCAGGAGAAATGAATGCTTTAGATGACCTTGGGCCCCAGTCCCGTTTTTCTCCTTGGAAACCACACCCAGGTAAAATTCAGTCTAGGCGTAAAATTCCTCGGTTGTGTCAGTGCCCTCACTGACTGCCCACACCCCTGGATGAATAACACCCCGAGGGGGGACGTTAAACAGTGTAGTGGCATACATTAAATAAAGAGTTATAGGCAGAACTATGTAGATTGTGATTGAAATGTATAGGTTAGAAGGGAAATCTCCCTGCAACCCTAATATACAAAAACAATAGTTAACTGGGAGCTTTTTGGGGTGTGGAGGATCTCCTTTTGTTTGAAATATTGAGTATTGGCTACTGCCATACACAGAACAGCCAACTTAATGGACCAATAGTTTTATACACTGCAACTAATGCTATGTTTCTATAAGAAACAGAGGCCTTGCTAAGTAAGTGTCATCTAATTCAATCTATTCTTAGTTTAAATGTACATGTCACTGTGCTATCAAGATGCAAATACCCCGACTTTTTAACTAGGCAAAATCCCCCTTTCCTTCAATAGATGCCTAAGGAATATGTGCCTGATCTAGGATCAGGAATAGTGAACTGAATGGTTATTTTTATTGTCCACACACTTTTCTTTTTAGAGCAAATTACTTAACTAGGTCATGAAGACGCTTTAACAGTGGAAATGAACGGTAAGTGTTGTCATATTAAAATATGAAGAGAAAAGGTATATTTGAGGAGCTCTTTTCTCGCACCTATTTCTTTTTCTGGTTGCTGGTCTGAAGCATGGATGATGTGTTCCTAGGTTCTTTTCAATTTTTTTTGGAATGGAAATGTAAACTCTGAACTTCAGAATGTTATTGATTGTTTTGTCTTTTATTCCTTGGAGGAGAAAACATTGGAATTATTCTGTTCCTATTTCTCTAAGTCTTGGTAGACCTTTTGGAGTTTTTGTTCTCTTTGACTTTTCTGTTTCTTTAGTGTGGTACTATGCTTTTGTATCAAAGACAACTAAGTGAGTTTGCAACATCAGAGTCTAAGAATACTGAAAAATAATTAAGAGGAAAAATTTCCAAAGGCACGGTTGGAATATGAATGCCTAACTTCCATTTATACCTTTGAAAATCTTCCCCTTGGTCTTTGTTTAACTGGGCTGTACATTGGAGCCACATACATCAGCTTTGCCAGTCTTCTTTTGGGACTAACCTAAAATCCACTGGAGTCAATGGTAGTCTTTCCAATGGATTGAATCAGAATTCCAAATAACCTTGACAAATTGGAGAATTGGTCTACATTCAACAAGATGAAATTCAATAAAGACAAGTGCAAAGTACACCACTTACGAAGGAAAAAATCAAATGCATAACTACAAAATAGGGAATGACTAACTAGGTGGTAATACTGCTGAAAAGGATGGGGGGGATACAGTGGATCACAAATTGAATATGAATCAACAACGTGAAGCAGTTGTTGAAGGGCTAATATCATTCTGGGGTGTATTAGCAGGAGTGTCATATTTAAGACCCAGGAGGTAATTGTTCATCTCTACTAGGCACCAGTGAGGTCTCAGATGTAAAAACATATTCAATTCTGGGTGCCACTCTTTAGGAAAGAGGTGAACAAATTGGAGAGAGTTGAGAGAAGAGAAACAAAAATGACAAAAGGTTTAGAAAAATCTGAGCTTTGAGGAAAGATTTTTTTTTAAAACTGCATGTTTAGTCTTCAAAAAAGCAGTGTGAGGAGGACCTGATAAGTCTTCATGTAACCTTCGGGTGGGCTAAAATTCATTTAGTTCCCTTCTCCAGTGCCTCACAGAAATCAATCCCAATCCCTATGGAGAAAGCAGCTGGAGACCCAGGATCCAGTCTGTATGGGACTCACAGCAAAGATTGCTCAAAGTTACCCTCCCACATTAAAATACTACTAAAAACAAACATAACAATGAACTTTATTAACTACTAACTAAATAACCTTATCCTAAGAAAACAAAATACAATTAACCAAGAACAATCCCTACAGAATCCCCCACATGAAAGATACCCAAGAGTCCCAAAGTCCAGGTGGAGTTCACCCAACTCTCAGCTAGTCTTTGTTCCAGTGTTGAGGCTTGAGTGGCAAGAAATAGCTGTCCTCTTCTTCTTTCTTTGCAGGAATCTTTTGTAGAATTCCACGCAGGCTTTTCCTTCTCCTTTGCAACCAGTCCTCAGTCCCATATGCATGTCTGCAAAATCTGTTGCAGATGACTCCATTAGAGGGGGAAAACATCTTGTTCACTCCTGGCTCAGCTTCTCTCCTGAAAACTGAGCACATGGTCTCTTCTTGAAGCAGCTCTAGCCTGCTGCCTGCACAGACTGCTGCTCTCATGTGCTCTGACTGACCACACCACATCACACCAGCAGGGCACTCTGTGGAGCATGCTCAAAAATGCTACCACTCCCTGCTTCCAGAAGTTTCTAGTTGTGGGTAGCTAATCTGCCCAGCAACAGTAACCCACTCTCAGAAGGTCTCTCAAAGAGATAGCCCTTTTTTAGGCATATGGGTTACATTCAGATATCTTAAGAATTGCTGTAAAGAGTACTGGGATCAACTGATCTCCATGTCAACTAATCGCTGGACAGGAAAATGAGATTAACATGTAGCAAAGGCCATTTAGGTTAGATATTAAGGAAAACTTTCTAATTAGATGGGGCGTTAAGCTCTGGAATAGGATACCAAGGGAAGCTGGGGAATCCCCAGTACTAAAGGATTTTAAGAACAGGTTGGACAAACAGATGTCAGATATGGTTTAGGTTTACCTGATCTTGCCACAGTGCAGGGAGCTGGACTTGATGATCTCTCAAGGTCTCTTCCAGCCCTACATTTTTATGATTCTGCCTCAATGGGTATGTTTACACTGGCAAGTTAGTCGACTTAAGGGCTATGTCTATACTTGCTAAAATTAGTTCGACTTAGTTAGTTCAAACTAATTTTAGTTAGTTTGAATTAGCTTAATTTGAACTAGGAAAACTTAGTTTGAATTAGCGATCCCCATTCATTTCAATGGCCTTTTAGTTCGAACTAAGAAATTAGTTCAAATTAAAATGGCCACATTGGTTAATTTGAACTAGTTAGTTCGAATTAACCCTTTAGTTCAAATACCCTAGTGTAGCCATGGCTTTAGTTAGTTCGAATTAAGCCTCCTTAATTCGAACTAACTTGCCAGTGTAGACACAGCCTATGATTCTAGTTTCAGTAAAAGTTTCCCTGCCTTTGAAAATTGCTTTTTTAAAAACTTGATCTATTCAGTTTCCATGTTGCCTCTTTAGTTGTTGGCCTCTCTGTCAGCAATGCCTACCAGTGCATAGTTATTATAGAGATCTTTTCCATGCTGCAGATAAAAGTCTTCTAGGACCTGGACTGGAACCATCGTTTCAGATAAGCCACCAAACAGCCATCAGTTGGGTGGTAGAGATTTTGATTGCCGGTCAAACTGAAAGCTGTGATGGACAGGTGAAAGGTTCTGATATACCGGCTAGCTTATACATATGTTATGAAAACATACAAATAATTATCCAGTTAAACTAAGCTTTCTCTAGTGTTAATGACAGTTTATTGAATCTTTTAATTGAAACCCGATCTGAAGGCTGATCAGGTGTCCCCATATACTCTTGGAGGTCACTGGGTGGCGCTATTCCTTGCAAAGTATAAATGTTACCACTGTAGATGGGGAGAGTGAATTTTAAAACACTTTCCTCCCCAAATATTATGATTACTGAAGTGCTTCCCTCGTGTCTCCAAAACATGAGCTCCCTGAAAGAGCCATGCAGTTCTTTATTTGCAGAGGCTCAGTGAGAGGAAGGCGGGCTAAGACAGCTGGACACCTTTTCATGCTACAAAGAAAATCGAAGGAGCAAAATATGGGGTCGTTCCCAGTTGCCACTTAATCGGAGGCGATGCGTGCTGCAGGTGGGCAATGCGCAGACAGGAGCTCTGAACTCACCTGCCTGCCTCAGCAGCCCAGAGTCCCCAGAAGGGCTGGATGGGCTCTCCAGGGGGATGCTCTTTGCCCTGATCTCCCAAGGACGATCATTCCCCCGCGGTGCGACCGCTGGAACAGCCCCGGCCCAAGTAACTGAAGAGCCACGCTTCTGCTTTGGAAGGAACAGGGGCGTGGCGTTTGCCGCCAAGCCGGCGGGCTCAGCCACGCGCGGACACACAATGCGCCCGCGGAGATGGGCGACGGCGGGAACCTGCCGCGGGCGGGATTCGAACCCTAGAACGTGGCCGCGTGCAGCCTGGCTCGCTTTGGGCATTGCCCTCCGGAAAGCGCCTTCGCCTCCCATGCGGCGAGCAAGCGCTTTGTGAGCGCCCCACCGGGCTGGCCGCGGCCAGAGCTGTTCGGTAAGCGAGCAAAGGGGCGAGCTGGAGGGAGGGACGGCTGCCCGCGGTGAAATCCAGCCGCTCACGCTGTGGCACGGGCAGTGGCGTGGTGCACGCTGAATTAACAACTTGTGGCCCACGGGCAGGTAGGATTTGGCTGGGCCGCAAACAGCTGGGCCGCGCAGGATGTTCGCGGTAACCCTGTGTTTGCCGTTCCCGCATCGGAGGACGAGATTGGAAAGTAGCGGTTCTGGCCATGGGCCTTGCAGCGTTAGCGGGGGTAACTTTCTAGAGCGGTTTAGGACCAGCAGAGCCGGGAGCCGATTTCCTCCTTGGGTTTGTCCTTTTTTGATCAAAGTTTTTCCTGTCGGGATTTCTTTTAAAACACGAACCACGACTCTCTGGATTCTTCAGCAGAGTTTAACTACTTGCCAGTAATGCTTCTACCGCAAAGCGTAAGTAAAATTGGCTGGCCTGCCTCTGGCTGGTAATAAACATGCAGACTGGGTTTAACTCAGCCGGTTGGTTTTTGCATAGCCAGCCTTGGGGGAAAACCCAACACGATTTTCTTTGAGTATAATCACACACTGAGTTCTGGATTTTTTTTACTATGGTGTTAGGGAGGAGGATGTGTTTGTTTAAAAGCGGTGATAGAGATATGTTACCTGTAATTTGTTCGTTATATTTCATAACATTCCAGTATAGGCTTAGTATTACTTTTTACGTGTTACAGACATGCTGTGTGTGTGCAAGCATGTGTTTATGTGATTGTGCCTCACTGAAGATGTGATTAGAGGGAGAGTTACTCTTGAATATAAACAAACTCCAATAAATCTATCCCTCCTATGCATCTCTGCCTGAATATGCAAGGACAGCTCAGAGAGCACAGAGATGCCAGTTCATGTGGCAATTCTTTATTGCTTTACAATGGGGTGCCTTCCACAGTCCGCCAATCATATTGTAAAGGGGCAAGGACAAGTAAATAGTGAAAAAAACAAAGCAAAAGGAGAATGGTTGGTTCCAAAGGGGTAGCCGTGTTAGTCTATTGCAGAAAAACAAGAGGAGAAAGGAAGGGAAACACCTTCATTTTTAAAAGGTCACTGTTCAGAATAAGCATCAGTTGACCTGGCACTAATTGCCCTAGCTCAGCAGTTTGCTTCCTGCTGAGATAAGCACCTAACCAGGGTGGTACCCAGAGCCCCATAATGCCTACGGATTCATAAAAAGCGTGTTGCTATAATGGAATGGTAAGTTAAGCATTCTTTGGACAATGTTAGAACAATGTTACATACATAAAATACTAAGTCGCGTTTAGTTTTATATGGAGAACTGAGTAGCTGGTATTATCTCCTGAATGATATTATCTGTTTAGTCTTTTACTCCCCCCTCTTCTTTTTATTTACCAGGGCTACTGCGACAGTACAGTTGGAAGGACAATCTATTTTGTTTTGAAAAGTTTAGTGCATATTAGTTCCCTTTTAATCCTGGAGTAGTGGAAAATTCATCAGCCAACTAGGTCTCTCTTTTAGCTTCTTAAAAGGTGCAACAATATGCAATATACAAATGTATCTCAGCTACCTTCAGCTTTTCTTCTAACTATTATATTGTAGCAGTACCTTGAAGTGTATAAATGTTTTTTTCCCAATGCTGAAGTACAATTATTTGAGAAACTATAGACTGAGCACTCTTAAGCATGATTAGTAAGGGCAAAAGATTGAAATTAACTTTTATACATACCTAGCCATTTGCGTACACTGACAAATCTTTGGTCTAATTCTTACGAATAGCTACAATTGATGAACATTCAATTGTTCAAAATCCCAAAATATAAAATATTTGAAACACTAATAATCTTTTGAATCCCCATAAAGCTTAGTGATTCAATTAGGCAACAGCTTGCTAATGTCAGAGTTAAATAGTAGGTGGTTTTCTTTAGGCAGTACCATGTCTCCCTGAAGAAATCATAAAACTAAAACATTACCTGAAATCTTGACAGCATAGCTGGCTTTATAATAATATTGTAACTGAGAGAAACAAGCATTGAACTAAATATTCAGAAAAGGTAAAATCCCACAGTAGCTATTTTAGAATAAAAGGCATATACGAATATTTTTTTCTGTAAAAATGTCTGAAAGTGTTCGGAAAATGCCCACTTAAAAAAAACCCCAAATCTATTAACTCTTTAACTTCTCTCTGAAATTGTATCAATCACAGTTACTGTAAACTGCTTTGAATCCCCCTTCCCATAGACCATATATGTTCTTCCTGGAGACTCTATGCAAGCCATTAATGACAAGGGGGTTTGCCCTTTTAAATCAGAACTTGAAGGTTCTGTCCAGCCTTTGAAACTTTCTGGATTAGACAGTTTTCATATCTCTGAGACTGGTACTATATGGGCATCTGACAGATGCATCTCATTCATGCTTCAGCCATTCTGAAAGTAGATTTAGTTTAATGTAAGCTCCAATGAGTTTCTGTAGAGCCCTGCTCGCTGACCATTGTTCCACATTTTTTACATATAATAATTTGCCAGTAAAACACTCTTAATTTACAAGTAGCAATCTAAAATGACAATGAAACATTTTCTGGGTTTTTTTTCCTGAGCTTGGTGAACAGTACAGATTTGTTCTATGATTGAATAAAGGTGTGTAGCAGATGTAAGTTAATGGGCGCCCTTTCTGAATTTTTTTTTTTTTTTTTTTTTACTCAGGGAAAACTCTCACTGAAGTCAGTGGGAGTTTTGCCTAACTAAGGACGACATGAGTAAGTGCAGAAATGGTAAAACATTTAAAGTAATAGTAAAGTCAACTGTTGTATCACTTAGATTTTTTTACAAGCCTTTACAAAGAGAATAGATCTAAACATAGTATTTCTTCTCTACCAGCTGATGCACTGTTAGCATAAAGAACTGAATATTAAAACCTTTAACATTTTAAATGAGTTTGCAAGTGGAATTTAAAGTAAAATATTCTCTAGTGAAATATTCTATTTATAACCCCCCTCTAAGAAAGGAAGACAATTTACTTCAAAAGCAGTTGTTGTGTGTACAGTTATATCCTTTTCTTTACAGCTACACTGAAAATTGTATTGACTCTTTTTCAGTTTAACTCAAATTCATCTGATCAGAAATAAAATAAAGATGACAAGAAAAAAATCCTTAATTGCCAGTTATTTTGGAAACTTTGTGTAATGTCACATCTGTGAACCACATCTACTAAATTTAAAAAGCAACATTGAACCAGCAGTTAAAATGACAATGGATATTGACTGAAATATTTGCTAATTAAAATAAAAATATGATAAATTTCATTTTTCAAAGCTCTTTTCTCATCTAAATGCCATTTTCTCGCAAACATTTATAGAGAGATCAGTGTGATAATTTAAAACAAATAGGAGATAAGATACTGAAAAGCTATGAATAATAGAATGAAAGGAAATTTAGACCTTATTTCAGGAAAGTTCTTGGCAGTGACATCTACTAGGTTTCAAAAGTCTGCCACAGGATGTGGTAGAAGCCTCATCTTTTGATATATTTAAAATAAGATTTGACAAAGTATTACATACACACATTCTTCTGTGACAATCTTGATTTGTGAGAGAATAATGGCTTCACAGTTGTCTAATGTTTCTAATTTCTAAGACCCTTATAATCAATTTTAAAGATTTTTCCATTGAAACTGATGGGAAATTTTTCTCAATAATGAATGTAGCAGTATAACCCTTTACTATATATATTAATTAACTCAGTGGTTCAGGTGATATAACATGGGGGCACAATTTTGAGATTCTACAATTTATATATTGTATATATTACACGCAATTATAAATAAAATCTTCAGTCATACTACACACAAAATATATGTGATGTATTCTGTCATGACATCTTCGAAAAGTCTGGCTAGAAGCGATAATCATCAATAAGTTACCTTTTTTCTCCTAAAGAATAAAGCTAAATGTGATAAGAAGTCAATCATTATAATTATAAGGCCCTACTTGAGTTGTGGGGTGATGTTCAAATAACTGCAGCTGAATTGTGAACAAGACATGGAAAATCACAGAATAGTAATAATGGACCTTTTTAATAATCAGTAATTTGGAAAAGCCAGAGTAAATGTTCCTATGTGTTTAAGAAAAAATTGTCAGAACAATATAAACATTCAAGAATTATGGTATCTACGTTACTGCTAATTTTTTGATAAGCTGATATTTTGCTGCCATTATATTAGATTCATTTTAAAAAAAAAAGCAACTGGTACAATATAAAATTAAGAAGACTGAAAGTGTAACATGACTGCTGTAGAAATTAAGTTCTATGACTTTAGCTTTTTGCATTTTACAAGCATTGAATATTAGTGCAGAACTAATTGTATACTCAAAATATATGCAAAACTGTGGAGTGTGCAAAGTAACACTGAAATTGCTGTGGATATATGTATATATAAAAATTCTCTGTTTTTTCTCTCTCTCTACTCCCCTCCCCCATGATCTCATACCATTTTGTAGTACTGCACCTCGTTTCTCTGACATCTATGATGCTTTGATACATAAGGATGGAATTTTCTGAATACTTTAAATCTGCTTTGGCCAAGTTCTCCTCCCCTTATTTATTCAATTGCTTTTGTTAAACTAAATATATAATACCATGCCATTACTTCTTAAACTAAATTCCTCTTCAATTTTTGAGAGGAACTCCATATTTTTCAATGGGATATTATGGCTCAAAGAAATTAATATGAGGCCTTTGCAGTTATTGTTTCACCAATATTTTACAAGCCTGTCATCTGACTCTGCTCAGAGGAGGCTGATATAACTGGTGGTAAAGATGACTATCTCCCATCTACTGGCTGTACAACATTGCTGTCCCTGGCAAAGCTGGGGCACAGATGGGTGATTTCAGGTCTGATATTCAAGAGTGATGAGTGCTTCAGTTCAATTGGAGATGCCAATACATAGATCCTTTGGAAATCAGGCTCCTGGTTTGTTTTGATTTCTGCAATATGAACATTATGGAGGCACTGCTTGCAGCTCCATAGTTAAGATTAAACAAGTATACAGCAGCTTTGTTTTGTTTAAAGAATATACTGTATCCTCCCCACACTTAAAGTGATTTTTCTTTGAGTACTGAATATGTTTTCTGATAACATATAAGGAAATCCATTTATCTGTTTATGAGTTACAATTGCTTTTTAAAGATGGCCTTTAAGAAATTTAGCATTCTGTCAGACCATTTTTTGTTCCCAAGAATCTCAGCCCAGGCACTGTCTATTTTTTTTAAATGTCTGTAATAGCACTGATGCAATGGAAATGTATAGAAAATAAATTGTCTAGGATTACTGGCAGTTTTCTCCTATACCCTGCATAAATGAAAGTTTCTTTTGCATCAGAGACTGAATAATAAAATTCTCCTTCAGAAAAACTCACCAAAAATGCCTACTTTCAAAATAGCCACCATCTCCTATTGTTCTGAATAAGATCAAGGTTACAGGTTTTCTTAAATTATAAGATAATTGCTGCACATTTTTACTAATGTGCATGAAAAAATAATAATCTGAAAAACCAAATGTTTAATTTCTTTGTAATAAAATAGATATGTAATTCCAGTTATGATTGTCTAAAATTGAACATATTTTACATGACTATCTGAAAGATACACTACAATAAACAATATAATACCATTCAAAACCTACAGTTTTTGAGAGCAGGAAAGGGGAATGAAATGTTTTCATTTCTGAAATATCAAAACTAATGGTCTGATTTGAACCAGAAATAGAATGTAACCAATTAATATGTATTTGCTTGCTCTTCTGCATTCCTTGGAGAAAATAAAGTGGCACATTTTACATATGGTTACAATGCATTCAAGAAAATCAGTTCCTGCAATGTAACCACATGTTGATGTCTAGATAATTGTGTACAGAAGCTGTTAGAAGTGCTACATTTTATCATGAAGATAGTTACAAAGATTTTTAAAAACTATGATTTCGCAAAACGTTGGGCGCTACAGCCACAGATCCCTGTAAAATACCAGAAAAATGCACTTTACACCTGTCAGTAAATAGAATAGCCTTTGACTGTGGTAATCACTTTGCTAGTTGAGAAGCAAACAACACACTTATAGTATGTATGCAGTTTCTTCTTTGTGCTAAGGAGTGAAGATATAAGGAGTGGGGTTTTTTTAGATGACCTACCTCTACCACATTAAAACTTAGCCATTTTAATATTAGCATCTTGAGAATTTAAAAACCAGACAGAGGGCTGGCTACCCAAGCTAATCTGAGAGTATACTGATGTTCTTACGTGTGTAAGATCCCTTCATCAGCATTCCAGCTGATGGGTTAGAGGAAGAGACACACAAATGATAGAGGTATTTTTAAAGGTAGGGCAAAAAGCAACGAATAAGACTTTCTCAGATGGGTGTTGACATGAAAACTCAGTACATGGTCTGAAGTATAAAAGTTGACTATGCTAGTGAGCTGCACTACCTGCATGCATCCCAGGTAGAAGCAAAACAAAAACAATGGCTTCCATTTTCAAAAGTGACTAATGATTATGGGTGCTTCCAGTTTTGAGACAAGGGGCTTGATTCTGAGAAAGTGTTCAGTACCTGCCCTCTGAAAATCAGACCCCCAGGAATTGTCTAAAGAGGGCACCCAAAAACACTTCTGAAAGTTGACACCAGCCATTTTTCTCACTAAGAATTAGGCCAGAAGGAATTTCTCTGCTAAATGATAGCTTTATACAGCAAAAATCTGGATCCTAACTGGATGTTGTTTGGCAAAATAACTTTATTGAAGCATCTATTTCCAATGTAAGCCATTTGACAGAATGCTGGGGAAAGTATCATTCATTTATACTATCCATCTCATGGTCTCTTAATATTTTATTCCATATAGTTGAGGGGTGTTTATTAAGTGTTCATTTCTGATTAAATACAACCAGACTGAACTATTACTTGATTTTTCTAGACATCCTTATTTTCAATATATACATTCACATTAATAATTAAATAATTAGATGGTGAGATCTTCGGGTCAGGGACAATCTTTTTGTTCTTTGTTTATATAGCATCTATCACAATAGGATCCTGGACCATGACCAGGACAATATCATTAGTGTTTATAATAACCTAACAGAGTCAGCCAAAGTTGGTATCATTTAGCTGGTTTTCTCACAAACAACAAAATTAAGATTAAATAAAACTTTTCTAAAAATAGGCAAGAACAATTCGATGCATGGTCAGCAAATCTGAAATGGGGGCAATAAGGAAACCAACAGTTTACTACTTTAATATTTAAATTCTCAGGGGTTTTTTGTGTGATGGTATTGGGGTATTGAGTACCGGCACCTTTTTTTCCAAAGTGATGTGGCCCCAACTCCTGCTGCTGCCACCAGTGGCTCCAGGTCCCTGACCAAGCACTAGCACCTATTTTTAAAAACAAACAAACAAACAAAAACAGAAAAAGCACTGTAAATTCTTGTATTAGAGACTATGGGCCTGAGTCTCTGCCGTCTACCACCTTGTGGTTAGCACATAGGCTATGTCTACACTTACAAAAGCTAGTTCGAATTAGTTAAATCGAACGAACTAATTTGAACTAATTTTAGTTAGTTCGAATTAACTTAATTCAAACTAGCATGGCCCCACTAGAATGGTAGTTCGAACTAGCCATGGCCATGCAGGGCACTTGCTTAGTTCGAATTAGTCAGTTGCAAGAAGGTCAATCTGCCGATTAGTTCGAACTAAGCAGTTAGATTGAACTAATATGGCCACTTTTGACTTAGTTCGAATTAATGGATTGAATTAACCATTCATTTGAACTAAGCAATCGAATTTATTAGTTCAAATTAAGGAAGCCCTTAATTCGAACTAATGAAAGCCTAGCGTGGCCAAGGCTTAAGTTAGTTCAGATTAAGCTTCCTTAATTTGAACCAACTTGCAAGTGTAGACATAGCCCTATGAATTAGGTGCAAGACACTAGCAAATCAGAATTCTCTATGCACTTGCACTGATGGTCACATTTTACACAGGTCTATATAATTCTAAACGCACACATACACATGCATGTTCTGTAATAGAAAATGCACACCCCAGTTTAGATAGATACTTTAATATGTCAGCTGACACAAAACAATACCATCAAGTGTTTTTCTGGGGATTTATATTTTCTACTTCTATGTTTTCTTTCAATAACACTGCTATAATGTTCTTATTGTAGGTTAGAGATCTGAAACAATGGGTGACTGGAGCTTTCTGGGGAGATTATTAGAGAATGCACAAGAGCACTCCACGGTTATTGGCAAAGTTTGGTTGACAGTACTGTTTATCTTCAGGATCCTGGTGCTGGGGGCTGCTGCTGAGGAGGTCTGGGGAGATGAACAATCGGACTTTTCATGCAACACGCAGCAGCCTGGATGTGAAAATGTATGCTATGACCAAGCCTTCCCCATTTCCCACATCCGCTTCTGGGTGCTGCAGATCATCTTTGTCTCCACTCCCACCCTCATCTACCTGGGCCACGTGCTGCACATTGTGCGCATGGAGGAGAAGAAGAAAGAGGAAGAGCTAAAAAAGAAGGGAAGGAGCAGGGATGGCAACCAGAAGGAGGGAGCAGCAGGTAGTGGTGCCAGTGGAGGGGGTAATAGCAGCAGCAGCATGAATAAGGAGCCCCTCCCAAAGAAGGAGAAGCCACCCATCCGTGACGAGCGGGGTAAAATCCGCATTGGGGGCGCTTTGCTCCGCACCTACGTCTTCAATATAATTTTCAAAACTCTGTTTGAGGTGGGCTTCATCGTGGGCCAGTATTTCCTGTATGGCTTTGCACTGAAGCCACTCTACCGTTGCAGCCGCTGGCCTTGCCCAAACACTGTGGACTGCTTCATTTCGCGGCCCACTGAGAAGACCATTTTCATCATCTTCATGCTGGTGGTGGCATGTGTCTCGCTCTTGCTCAACATGCTTGAGATGTACCACCTGGGATGGAAGAAGCTCAAGCAGGGCATGACCAACCAGTACAGCCCTGATCCACTCCCCACTGCCATATCACCAGCTACCATTGCAAGAGACTCCAAACCGGTTACTTTACCACTGCCATCCCCAGCAGCTGCCCCACCTGCTCTGCCCGATACCCGTGCCGCCACTCCGCTGCTCTCTTCACGGACTGTGCCAGCTTACTACGTGGAGGCCACTAGTAGGGCACAACCCGTCTCCACTACAATGTCCTTGACTGGCTACCCCGGGGCTCCTTCGTTTCCTGAGGAGCAACACAGTATTGTCACTCCCACTCCAGCTTCCACCCCAGTCCCAACTCTAAGACCTATGCAAGCCATCACCTCCTACTTCAATGGCATCAGCCAGGCCTTAGCTGCCAACCAGAACTGGGCCAACCTGGCAATCGAGCAGGAGAGGAAGCTACCAGCCTCCAACTCAGCTGCCTCCTCTACCCCCAGCAGCATCCGACAACAACATCCAAAGCAAGAGGAGGCCACGGAACAGCCACTGCCATCGCCACCTCTTTTGCTACATGTAGCAGCAGTCAATAGCAGCAGCACCAGCCTGAGTAGGGGAAGCAGCAGCAAGTGGGATGCAGAAGGTGAAGAGGAGGCCACAGAAGAGCAGCCGGTGTCGGTTTCTTACACCACGGTAGAGATGTATGAGCCGCCATTGCTCATGGACACACGTTGCTTAAGCAGGGCTAGTAAGTCAAGCAGCAGTAGAGCCAGGTCAGATGACTTAGCTGTGTAGTACGGTCCCCAGAGTCTCCACTACTGGGGGAAGCAGATGATGGAAGCAGAGTGCGATGGGGAGCTGCACTTGGGGTGAAGCCATGCCCCAGCAAAGGGGGTGAGGGAGACTGAGGTGCCAAACTTTGAAGCTTGCTGTTCTTGCACTCTGTGAGTTGTAGTGGGGATAAATATCTACATTTTCTAGTAGGTCAGGGGTGGCCAAAGTGCAGCCCATGGACCAAGGGACCAATCCCCCATCATTGGTATCAATGGCAGAAATCCCAATGGCAGCCATACGGGGGAGCTTGCACATGTGACGGTGTTGGCAGCTGGCCATATGTGCCTTCAATGCGGAAGCTTTTCCAAGAACACTGTTAATACCATTCTGCATTTAACGAAGTGGGTTCCAGCCCACAAAAGCTTATGCCTTCCCAAAATTTTCGTTAGTCTCTAAGGTGCCACAGGCCTCCTCATCAAATGTTAATACCTTTAGCACTCACCTTCACTTCCGTAAGCACTTCATGAGCAGAGGCCTTGACTCCTTTCCTTCCTCTGAAACCCACTGCAGACCTATGTCACCACCTCCTTAATAATGAGGATGGCATATTGCCTCTTGGTACATGTCATTTTTGTGGACCAACCTGCCATATTACACACCAGTGTTCCTGCAGTCTCTTCCATTTAATGCAAAGTAGGGCAGCCTTTACACGCATGGTAAATTACCAATGTGACCCAGTTGATTGGGCAAAGTTTGGTTAACCACTGGGGTAAATTTTATCATTCTGAGCTTCATCTCTGTATTATAATAATTTTTTTTACTCTTGATCCATAAGGAAATGTGCAGTTTGATCTTCTATCTAGTGTTTACCAATCGCGAACACAATGTTTTTAAACGCATGTATCCCTTTGAATATGTTTGGTTATATTTTGAGATGACTTCTGAAATTGCTTAGAGGAGGAAAGGAACTAAACCCCACAACTCATAAAAGTATTGCACAGAACAATTTTAATCCAGAAAGAAAGTATCATGGTTTCAGTACCTTGTGACCCTTTGTGTTGCTTGTGAACAAAACAATAGGTTGAAGTAGGAATCTGTAGTTTAGACTATTAGATCCATGCTTATCTCAGCTTAAGGTAGTTGGAAAAATGCTTAGTAGAAGTAAAACTAGAGTGCATACTTTTAAAATATTTGAACATTTTAAAATAAATTTTAATTTGTAATTTTAAATTACTTGACAGTGTGCTTACACATTTTAGTTTTATCTTTGATCTCATATGAAAAATTAAGAGGAAACGAAGGTAAAATCCGAAGCAACATTGTTTCCTGCTGTATGCTATAAGTGTTTAGCCATGTCCTACAACAATCTGTAATGTCTTACAAGTTAATAAAAAGAAGATAGAGAAGATATTGTATTGCCAACAAAGGTGACTAAAATATCATGGCAACATTTTAGGAGGCGTGGGACCTATTCTGATTCCATTGAAGTCAATGGAAGAATTCCTCTTGACTTTCATAGGAGCAAGATTGGGCCCTCTCACCTTGCAGTTCTTATTCAATGAAAACTCCATCAGAAGTCAAATGAAGTTTTAGGCGCAACAAGGAATGTAGACTTGGGTCAATTTCCCTTAAAACAGTGTAGAAAAGTGATGGGTATTTTTCTAAGGAATCAACTTTCCTTAAAAGAGACTCAATCCTTCAATCCTATTGTAACATACTCTTACCTAAATCAGTCAGAAGTCTGAACTCCTGATAAACTTGGTGAGAGATTTGGGTACACAAAGAATGCAAAATCTAACCGAACTTTTGTTCTTGTGGTTGAAAAGATCATTTAAATTAGTTGAAGTTCAGCACAATTCCTCTGGCTGCCATAAAGCTGAACTTGTATTTAGTTGTGACACTCCAAGTACCTTTCCCAGACCTGAAGAAGAGCTCTGTGTAAGCTCAAAAGCTTGTCTTTTTCATCCGCAGAAGTTGGTCCAGTGAAAGATATTACCTCACCCACCTTGTCTCTTACAAACCTGGGACCAGCATGGCTACAAAACCACTGCAAACATAAAGCTGAACTGCCATAATTAAAATAGTGTCGATAAATTCACTTAAATAATCTTTACATGTTCAAGTATGTTAGCCTGGCCATACAGTGCTTAGGCAAAGCCGAGATCAGTTCACTATGTAACTAAAGGCTAAAAATGGCAACTGCTAATATATATTTTCCTGAAAACACATTTATTTTATTAAACAGTAGTATTTCCCATCAATACAGACTGAAATGTTACATTTTTAATATTTCCTGAACAGACTTAAAATGGTTTCTGAATAACAATGGATTAGGGTAGGGGTTATATTAATGTATCAGAACTTAGCCCACAATTTTCAGTTCTACTAACATTTATAGCAGTTTCTGAATGTTACTTCATTATATTACTGAAGTATCACCATGTGCACATCTGTATTTAATGCCACTTATTAGAAAACTGCATCAAAATTGATAGGGCTGAATTCTGCTCTCATTTGCATTATAGAAAGAGTGAAGTATCTCTAACAGTATATTGATATAACTAAAGGCCTGGATTCAAAAAAGTATTTTGAGTACATGCTTTGTTGGAGAAGGGCCATAGAGGCACCTTATTACATAGGGTCCCTAATCCTGCAGTTCTTACTCAGGCAAAACCCCCATGGAGTAAGGCCTGAAGGACTGAGCCCATGCTAGGTATAAAAACCTAAGAGAAGATATTGTAATAACTTGCTTAAAATCAACTGATATTTAAGCTGCCATTTTCAGATTAATAAGTGTGGCTAGCCATGCACAGAGTTCAAAGAATTTTGTGGTATGTGGCATTTTCAGGTATCATAAGGACTGGACAGCTGGGCTTGAAAAAGACCCATTTATTTCAATTATATAGGCTTGGTGTGGGGGAGGAAAATTGCAACTCTAAGGCTATGTCTACACTTGTTAAGCTAAGTCGACTCTTAAGTCGACTTAACAAGGTCAACTTTGTCGACTTAAAGTTGACCTTGTTAAGTTGACTTAATGGAGCGTCTACACTTAAAGTTGACTTAAGTCGACCTTGTTAAGTTGACTTAAGAGCCTGAAGCGTAGACATACCCGTCTACACTGGCTTTAAGTCAACCGAAGTCGTCTTAATAAGGTCAATTGAAGACTTAAGTTGACCTTCAGAGGTGGTGTTATTAAATCGACTTAAGGAAGCGCTTAAGTTGACTTAACAAGCACCCAGTGTGGACGCAGAATTCTGTAGGTCGACTTACGCTTCGTTAGGTGCCAGTGTACATGCACCCTAACTGTGGCTCCTGGGAGAAACCGGATGTAATAGTCTCTAGACCAAGTCAACAATAATTTGGAAAAAACTAAACAAAACAAAAAAGTGGATAAAAACAAAGCAAAGCTACAACTCACAGGTGTGTTTTTAGCACTGGCTTCTTCAAATTCTAACAAAACACCTGTAAAATCTCAAGCTTATTGACTAACTACACTTTAATTTTGAGTGTTTATAAAACTTTCTTAATTTCAGGCATGATAACTGATCTTGCAGCTCTTGCTGAGGCAAAACTCTGATTTATCAGATTTCAGTGGAAATTTTTTCTCTGAGAGCTGCTGGATAAGAACAGTTAAATTTATTTGAAAATATCGTTGGTGGGGCAAATATTCTGAGATTTTCTCAGTCTTTACTCATGAAAATTGCCATTTAAATCAATCAATAAAGAATAAATAACAATCTCAGGTTTTGGCCTGATGTGCATATTTTAATATGCTTATTGGGACTGATCCACAGCTCACTGAAGTGACTGGAAATTTTTCCATTCACTTCAGTGAGCTTTGGATATTACCCCATAATGCTATTAGTCTTGATTCCTACACTTCTTTCTTAGGCAAAACTCCTGTTGAAATTATGGAGTTGTCTGTGAGTAAGTAGCCCTTATAGAAGGTACTGAGAATAGGATAGTGTGGACTTTTTCACAATGTGGAAAATGATTAGTTTATAACAAAAGGTATACATTTAAATCTGTGAAAACATTTGTCTGAAGAACATGTTTTGAATAAAAATGAAAATCAGATTAAATTTATACCTTATAGCAGTTTTAGAAAACAATTAATTTAAACCCCAAGATGTTACAAATTTTGTGAAATGGAACAGCATCTGTAGGTGGAAACATATTAGTTTTTCAGACCTTTTTGTTTGCCATCCTTTGTTTCATTTGTCTCAAAAATAAAAATGGTAGCAAATGTCACTGTCGATGGATCTGATCCTGCAGCCCTTACTTCAGGCCTCAATCTTGGAAATCTTACACATGTATTTAACTTTAGGGGTGTAAGTCATTGAAGGACTGGAATATCAGTAAGGACTGCAGAATCATGTCTGACTATTTTAAAGTTGAAGGAATTACTCATCTTCACTATGTGGATCAATGGGTGGTATGAAGGGTATTATGTATGGTTGTTAAAGTTTAAAAGATAAAAGGAAACATGAAAATATGCAAAAGAAAAGATAAAAACAGAAGAAAAAGTCACACTTTGGACAAGTTACCAGGTATATGATATTACATTTTTGCAATAATTCAAGGAATCTATGAACTGTTATTTAAAAAAATCACTGGATTTCATTAGTATATTTTCACAGTATTTTTACAACTGCATGTGTAGCAAAAATACAAACATTTAATAAAATGTATTTGCACATAAATACATTGGTTTTTGGCCACAGAGTAGTTACATTGTTTCTGTAGCTGGCCCAGTTTAGTTAGTGCAGCCCTCTATTAATAGAAAAGAAAACAAAACACAGATGATTTCCAAAGAGTATAGTTTTATCTTTTACATTTTGATTCAGTGAAAATAGTCTGATAGAAATTCCTGGTAACTCACCCTGAGTAAAAAAATGAGTATTCTTGGTATGAAAATGTAACTCATGAATCTTCATAAAAAAAGAAAAAAAGATCATCTTTAAACTACTGAGCTATCCCAACATTGGTCTATAGCTTTTTGCAAACATGTACTATGTGCTGAAAAGACAATGAGCAAAATTCATTTCTGGTGTAACATGAGAAGTCAACTGGTATGCATGGATTAAGTGATGGCCTAACCCCAGGAATTAATTTGGCCCCATATGTTTGCCATCCATAAAGGCACTCATCACTAATTAAGTGCACTGATATACTATAATTCTTTGTAATATTTTCTTGCACAAATACCTAAGAGTAGGGTCCATAAAATAATTAAAACACTTTAAAAACTCAACATTTAAGTTATTTTTCCAGTTAGATCTGTGGTGAATTGCTCAGCTCGTATAAATTGTCATAGTACCATTGACCTCAACTGAGCTATGGTGGGTTACACAAGCTAAGGATCTAGCCTTTTTATTTATTTATTTAAATTTCTTAGTAGAGCTGAATTAAACAGGCTGTTCTTCCCCACCACCACCAAATGCATTTATTTTGTTTTACTCTAATTATCCTTGTGAAATGTGTGCTCTGTCACTTTGGCTTTCTAAAGTTTACATTAAATATTTGATTTCAGAATTGTACATTGGAACTAAACACACTAGTTTGGACGTTTACATTGGTATAATGCAATTAAAGCAATGACCCTTCCAATATGTTAATCCTAAAAGGAAATGTCTTAATATAAACACACTTCAGATATAAGGCAGCACCATTAAAGAAATTCATTTCATATTAGGAATTTTTACCAGTAATCACTTTCCTGCACAGGTTTAAAATACAGGATATTGACACATGTTATACAGAGAGCACAATATTATGGAAAAAATAATCTCTTCATCATGAACTGAATTATCACAGAATGAAATTTAGGTTTTACTACTATCTGTTTACTTTTTGTGTGTGTTTAAAATGTTTACTGGCAAAACATAGCACCGAATCAGTCTCTATGGGCTAAATTAACAGCATGCCTTGAAGTCATACACAAACAATACTTGTGATAAAACACCACACTGTTACATCGTGGAAGATGTAGAAAAGGTCAGGTTTTTTCCTCGATAAAAACCAAGGGTTTCATCCTGGAAAACCCCTCTCATATGGGCAATCTTTATTCATGCAAGTAGTACTGTCGATGGCAATGGGATTATTTGCATAAATAAAAGTACGCATATGCAAAGTAATTTGCAGGTTTGGGGGCTACATTTGTTTCAATATGCTCAATTAATTCCCTAGGTTTCAGCCCTTTAGAAGATCTGAAACAAATGTAGATATATTTTTAAATGGGGAATATACTCCTATTTCCAGTTAGGGCTTCTCACAATTAAAGGTTGTGTTGCATAAGAAGCCTTACTCAGAGATTTATTGTGGCCAAAAGGATGTTTGTCTTTTACATTACAGAACCTCACAATAAAAGAAGAGAGTTTTCTGGGTAGTCAGGGACTTTTAATAACACTAAAAGCAGTGAACTATTTAAAGTGATGTCTTTGAAGAAGTGCCTTATGTATTAAATTCTGTAAGAACAAGTTGATGTAAATGTTAATTTACCTCAAATGTTTACAAAACTGTTACTAAATAAACTTTTTGTACCTTAAAAGCGTCTCTTTGAGATTAAATTTACAGTGATATGCAGATGATCGCTAAAAACTTTAAAATGTCGGGGGATCAGACTCAATTAGATAATCTGCTTTCTTATAATATTCATTCTTATCCAGCTGACTGAATAAGTTCTGTCTGAACATTAAAGGCAGAATCATGTAAAACATCCACATTCAGATCTCCCACTGACTTCAGTGGAAGTTCTCACTGCAGAGGGGAAGCTAGGGGTTCAATCCTGTTCTTACTGTAGTCAATGGGAGTTTCCCCATTGATTTAAATGGGTTCATGATTTCACCCTTGTTTTTCACTTTGACATACATTAGTCACAATTCCTCCCAGGCATCCTCTTTGCTCATGGGGTTAGTAAGCTATGGGTGACCATCCTCATCCTCACCAGCTACTCTTAGTAGGGCGTGTGTTCAGGTCACTGCCTATTTCCTACTCATTCCCATCCTCACTGCAAACAGCAAGCAGATATGCTTGTTTCTACATGCTCATATGCAAGGCCTAGATAGTTCAAGCAAAGGAGTAAGGGAAATTGTATTCCCTGTAGTGGAAAAGTAATCTCAGTCACAGTTTAAGTAATGCAATCCAGGTTTGTGTCTACAGCATGATGTTTTTAGAGGCAAATTATCCAAATGTTTGCCTTTTTTCTGAACAGTAGTAGGTATGTATTTCTAGAATAATTTTCTATTAGTAGCAGAATAGCTGAGCTAACAGCTGTTACCTGAGCAGATGTGTCTTAATAATAGGAAAAGACATCTATTATTGAGAGTGGTTACAGAAGGATCCAACTAGCACTTTTATCAGATGTTGTCTTTCTTGAAGAAAGATGCTAGAGTGTCATATGATTAAGGCCCCAATTGAATCACGTGATGATTGTCGAATAATTGTGGCTGAGATAACGGACAAGATATGGAAAATCACAGAAAAGTAATTTGGAAAAGCCAGAGAAGTCCTATTTGTTTAAGAAAAAATTGCTGGAACAATATAAACATGTATTATATGTTCCAAAGGGGTAGCCGTGTTAGTCTAGGTCAGCAAAACAAACAAGGAGTCCTGTGGCACTTTAAAAGACTAACAAATTTATTTTTTGCATGAGCTTTCATGGGAGAAAAATCTTCAAAGCCTCTGACAACAAAGCTTATGCAATATATAAATTTGTTAGTCTTTTTAAGTGTCACAGGACTCTTTGTTTGTTTTATTTACATATTGTTATGCCTCCTAATTTTATTGATAACCAGAAATTTTTCTGTAGCTACATTACAGTCATTAATGCACAGGACTTACAGGGAAGCCCTAGCCACCAGCCACCCAGGGCTGACTGCAGGAGCCTCACCATGCACAGGTCTGATAGGAGTCTGGCAGCCAAAGATCCAGCTGAGTAGGAGACCTTCTCTCTCTAGGTGGATTGCGGTGAATTTCTGGTGGACCCACACTGGAAGGGGTATTGGTGGCGGTGTGGCCACAGCTACCGGAGAAGTAGCAGGCTCTGACGAAGATGTTGTGTCTGGTTGGGCCGGGGTGGCGGCTGATGGTGTTGAAGAGGTGGCTGGAGAAAGAGCTACATGAACTACTGAATTGTGACTCGATGGTATATCTCCGACAAGGGCGAAGTCAGTTAGGTCGGTTTGAGATGTAGCCTTAGGACAGGTATGATGTGGTAATAACTGATCAGCATGCCGCCGCCAAGACAGGCCATCCGCTGTCAAGACAGAGTAGGAAAACAGGTCCTGGAACCCATTTAGCTCTGGAAGCATAGTTTCGAGCGAGGACAGCTTGGCCAATTGTGAAGATGCGGTCCTTCGTTCTTGGTGCCCGTCTGATGATCTGGTCCTGCTGTTGGCATTGAACCACTTGTTCTGTTTCATGTGGTTTCAACAAATCAAAGCAAGAGCGCAACTGCTGTCCCATCATAAGGAAAGCTGGAGATGCTTTAGTCATGGCCTGAGTAGTGTTTCTATAGGATAACAAGAAGTTGTCCAGACATTTCTGAAGGGGTAAACATCCCCTCGCTGATTTTAGAGCTTGCTTCATAGTCTGTATGAATCTTTCAGCGAGTCCATTGGTGGATGGATGATATGGTGCTGGCTGGATGTGATGTATCCCATTGGCCTTCATAAAACTTTCAAAATCCTGGGAAATGAATTGCAGTCCATTGTCACTCACCAGCTGCTCTGGGAGACCATAACAACTAAAGAAGCCATGTAGGTTTTGGATAGTCTTTTCCGTAATAGTGGACTGCATTACAGAGACTTCCAACTATTTGGAATGGGCATCAACAGCAATTAAAAACATACATCCTTCGAATGGGCCAGCAAAATCAACATGAATACGTTGCCATGGCCTTTCTGGCCAGTCCCATGGGTGTAGAGGCGCTAAATGAGGTGCGTTCCAGATGCTTTGGCATGAGATGCAAGCTCTAGCCATCTCTTTGATGGCTCTGTCCAAGCCCAGCCACCAAAAAATAACTTTGTGCAATTTCTTTCATGCGCACTATGCCACAGTGACTGGAATGGAGCTGTTCCAACAAATGTGGTCTTAATGAAGGCGGAATAATGACACGCATGCCCCACAACAAACACCTAGACTGGGTTGATAACTTCATCTGCCTAGACATATAGGGGTGGAGGTCAGGTGTGATCTGGGAGTCAGGCAATGATGTTCCATGCATCACAAAATCCATAACTCGAGACAATACTGGGTCAACGTATGTTGCTCTCCTTACTTGAGTAAGGTGTGTTTTCCACCTGTTCAAAGTAAAAGATTCCTTCCTGGCCCGAATCTTGACAGGCTACTGGTAATGGCAATCTTGAAAGACAATTTGCATTGCAATGCAAAGAGGATTTCCTATACTTGATCTTGTATGTATATCCAGAAAGTATAAATGCCCATCGTTGCATACGACTAGCAGCCAAAGGTGGAATGCCCGTGTGTGGTCCCAAAATCGATGCTAGGGGTGACGGTCAGTGAGGAGCATGAATTTCTTTCCATACAGGTACTGGTGGAATTTCCAGACACCAAAAACAATTCCCAGCGTGTCACGTTCAATTTGGGCATAATTAGTCTCTGTCTTGGTCAAGGTGCGTGAAGCAAAAACAATGGACCTTTCTTCTCAAGGCATAATGTGGGACAGCCTGGCCCCAACTCCATAAGGGGAGGCGTCGCAGGCTAGCTGTAGAGATAAGGATGGATCAAAGTGTGTAAGAGCCCTTGAATTAGTCAATGTGAGTTTAGCTTTGTTGAACGCAACAGCGCAGGCTTCAGTCCAGTTCCAGTTCCTGTTTGACTCAAGGAGCTCATGTAAAGGTTTCAGAAGTGTTGCTAACTGTGGAATAAACTTGCCATAATAGTTCAGTAACCCTAAAAAAGAGCGAAGCTGGCTCACGTTCTGAGGTGGTGGCACCTCCATGATCGCCTTCATTTTGGCCAGAGACTTATGAAGGCCAGCAGCATCAATTATATGTCCCAAATATTCAACAGAGGGCTGAAAAAATTCACATTTGTCTCAGCGAAATGCATAGACCATATTCCTCCGATCTTTGTAGGGTAGCTCTTAAGGTCGTAAGGTGCTCCTCTTCATTCTTGCCAGTGACCAGGATGTTGTTAAGATAGCACTGTACTCCGGATAAGCCACTCAAGATCTGGTCCATGGCCCTCTGGAACAAGGCTGGGGCTGAAGTAATCCCAAAAGGCAAGTGACAGTATATGTACAGCCCCTTATGCATTACAATAGTCAACAACTCTTGAGATTCTTCTTTGACATACATCTGTAAATACGCTTGCCTCAAATCAATCTTGCTGAATTTTTGTCCCCCAGCCAAACCCATGAAGAGATCCTCGATGCGGGGAAGGGGGTATTGTTCTGCACGTAACATTAAGTTAACGGTGACCATAAAATCTGCACAAATCTGAATGGAGCCATCTTTTTTCCACTATTGGGACGATGGGTGTCGCCCACTGGCTGTGAGTAACTGGCACTAAGGCTTCCTCCTTGACAAGTTGCTCCAGATCTGCTTCAACCTTGGACCTGATGGAAAATGGCACCGGCCTGGCCTTCAAACATTTCAGTTGGCAGTCAGGTTTAATATTTAACTTCACAGTGATTCTCTTTATGCTGCCTAAGTCCTCCCCAAAAACAGCAGCATGTTTCGCTAGTATCGTTGCCAGGTTTATTTCTTCTTCAGTCAATTGATGCACTTCTGCCCAATTGAGTTGGATCTTCCTAATCCAAGACCTTCCTATTAAGGCTGGGTAATTCCCTTTCACCACAAACAATGGTAGCTTTGCTGTCTGTCCACTGAGCTCTAGTTTCACATCAATAGTACCCAACAGGGGTACAGCCTCTCCTGTGTACATTTTCAAAACAACTGTCGTCAGTATAAGTGGCAGATGTCTAAAGTCCTTCTCATACACAATGTTGGAAACTAATGAAACAGCTGCACCAGTGTCCATGCTTACAGGTTTGCCGTCCACCAGCGGTATCACCCAGAATTTGCATGAGCCAGCTGTTATAGACAAAACATGAAGCGACTCTTCCTCGTCAGGTATCACCATGATCACCTTCAGCCTGTTCTACTGCATGTAGAATTTTCCTCTTGTTCCATTGGACCGCCTGCTCATTGTTCTCTGGTCTGCCTGTTTTGTTTGGCTCAGTCCTCTCTTGTTTGCAGGCACATTCGATGTGTCCCTTCTTGCCACATCATTGACATAGTAGTTCCTTACACCAACACTCTGAGTGGTAGGTTCTTTGGATACCTTATGCATCCCTGTATTCACTCTGATTAGTTGCATCTCTTGGGTGGCCCGTTCCATAGAGACTGCAATATCAATGGCTTTCTGCAAGGTAAGCTGAGCTTCGGTTAGCAGGTGTTTTGTTGTTGATTCACAATGCAGGCCACACACTAGCCTGTGATGTAGCATTTCATCCAACATGTTCTTGAAATCGCAGTGTTCTGCCAGCTCCCTGAAAGCTGCTACGAATCGTGCAATGGATTCACCTTTACCTTGATTCCTGTGATAGAACTGGTATCTCTCTGCTATTACCAATGGTTTTGGGGGAAAATGTATTCCTAGAACTTTCACAAGATCATCATTGGATTTTGCCTCGGGTTTCTCTGGATAAAGCAAATTACATAGCAAATTATAGGTCTTAGCACCTATAATGGTCAAGAAAACATGTACCTCCTTTTCATCGCATATATCATTCGCTACCATGAAGTTCTGAAAGCGTACTATATACAATTTCCAACGGGAGGCAGTAGAATCAAAATTTTTAGGAAAACCAGTGAGTGAAGCCATGGTTGAACCAGTGAGTGGAACTATGGTTCCCTCTTGTGGTTGTTTATCTCCTGTCCCTTGGCTTCACCAAACAAGAGATCAGATTTCAACTCCAGTTATCCCCCACCAGGCACATAGCACAGGCATGCAAACAGTGAGGAAAAAAAATTTTATTCTTGCGTAGCTCAGGATTTCCTGGGTTCACAGTCATCATCCCACCTTCATCGTCAGTGTCATGCATTAAGATTAAATAATGATCAATAGATATAACAGGCTTCAGAGTTCCCTTATTGGGCTTTATTCAGCATGTTTGGCAAGAACTGCCAGCAGACACAGAGGTTTACTGAGTACTTAACAACCCTCCCATTTATCACTATGGAAACTTCCAATGGCCCCAGTAACCTGAGACACCACACCTTTCACAGAGAGTCTCAGCCAAAAGGGACCATTAATAGTCTCATCTGAGAGCCTGTGTGTGATGGGATATGCATCCTATGCCAGGCATGATAGAGTTAGCTAGTGGGTGGAGTTACACCTGAGAGAGGGCCTAAGATTAATTGAGAGTAAAGCCTGGATGGGAAAGGCTGGGCCAGGACTTACAAAGCCAAGAGACTGAAAACAGAAAGGGGCAGCAGGAAGAGATTCTGTAGTCACTCCCTGAAAGGAGGGAGGTCATCAAGAGTACAAAGGAAGTGCAGGGGGAAGAGTAAACACTGAGATCCTTCTCTGAAGAAGAAATCTAGTGAGAGGCTAGCAGCAGGGGATGACGTATCCAGGGGGAGTAGAAAAGCAGGCAAGAGAAGATAGAGCAACTAGGTAAAACAGAGCCTTGGGAAATAGCAACAAGGATTGGGACTAAGCAGACCTGGATTGCTAAATGCACAGTCCCTGAGCTAGCACCCAGTGTAATGGGTGGGCACAGGTTCCACTATCAGCCCCTGGGATAGTAGCACAGAGCCTGAGGAGGCGATGATCATCATGTGGCAACAACATTTGGACATTTGTCCTATTGTGCATTGTAAGGGGTTGATTAAATTCTGGCTACCAGAAGAAAACTATTGCAGTGCAAGCAAAGAGGAGGCACCTGGTGCAGCAAGAGCAACAATCATGGACCCAGGAACAAGGAGACACAGTAGAGGTGAGTGGGTCTCCTTTACTATCACAAGCCAGTAAATTTCACCCACATGACCAAATGTAGAGCCAAATGATTGTCAGACTAAAGGATTTAAGTCATTCAGAGACAAAGCTGTTGTGCACCACAGGCAGAGAACAGGAAAGACTGAGGTGGCAGCAATGCCTAAGGCCCCTGCAGTGGTAGGGAATTCATAGGCGAAATATGCTCAGATGATCCTTGCAGGCCATCCACATCTCATGCTGCAAAGGAAGGTGAAACTGTCCCTCCCCCAAGGTCCCTGCCAATCTAACCTAGGGGAAAATTCCTTCCCGATGCCAAATCAGGGCATCAGTCTGACCATAAGCATGTGAATATGACACATGAGCCATGCATTACAGAAAGAGGAATTAGTTACAGTAAAGGAATAGATAAGACTTTTTAAGTTTTCTGCATGAATAATTTGGCAAGATCTTCAAATACTGTTTCCCACGTTTGGGCCTTGGCATATTAAGGGTGATGATTAGAATTATGTTTGTCTCTCTAAGGGTGAAATTTGACCTCATGAGTCAGATTCTATTTCTACTGAAGTCAACTGCAAAATTCATCAGCCTTTCTATTTATAACTTGAACTTAATTGTTAAATGTTAAGAGCAAAGTTTAGTCTGAACATGTGAAGCTTGGCTGACCAGACACCCCAATGTTATCAAGACTATCCCCATATTAGGAGTTTTGTCTTATATAGGTGACTATTATTCCCCCATCCCGATTTTTTATATTTCTTATTTAGTCACCCTATGTGAAGGAGTGCACTACCCTTTAAGGGACAAGCTGAAGCTCACAGCTGGGACAACCTGGACTGCAGTCAAGAAGGCCCCACCCCAGCCCACCGTAGGAGCTGGGGTGTATCTAAAGAGGAACAGGAAGCTGAGCTAGAGAGGGAGTAGAAGTCATGCAGGCTCCATTATGGTGTGGTTCTTTCCTCTCAGGGTCTCGGAGACTAACCTAACCTGAAACTCTGTAGTATGGACTACGTTTGGGAGTTGAACCAAGATCCTGAGGTAATGACTTTATGAACTGTTTATTGCAGCAGTTTTCAACCTGGGGTCCACAGACTATGTCTACGGGGTCTGCAAAAGATTGTTATCAGAGAACAGTGATTTTTAACCTGTGGCCCACAGATCCCTGGGGGTCATAGACTCTAAGGTCAGAAGGAACCAATATGATCATCTAGTCCAGTGGTTTTAAACTTAGGGTTGGGACACAGTATTGGGTCACAGACTTTCAAGCACTGGGTTGCTGCCCCCTGCTGCTGCCGCCAAAAGACTGGAATGCATTGTTCAAAGATGTAATTGTTGGGTCACAGGCATAAATGATTTTTTTCAACTGGGTCCTGAGGAAAAAAGTTTGAAAACTACTGATCTAGTCTGACCTCCTGCAACAGCAATGTCCCCAGAAGTGGAGGGGCAGAGACTAGCCTGGCCGGTCCATCACAAATGCCAAAGGGAAGGAGACATACTGTCCTGCAAGTTGAGTGTGTGGGTTGTCACTAGGAGGGGCAAGTTAATTGGGCCAGTCACTGGAGAGCAGAGAAAAGGTTCTTGGCCAACACAAGGTTCTGAGATAGCTGGAGAGATCTGGGCTATTAAGAATATTGGAACCCAGAGGGCAGGGACACAGATAGATATAAAAAGGACTGGGCCCAGTTTTGGGCCAAGAAGAGGGATACCCTCGTGTGATGGGGAGAACAAATCCCACACTGATGAACTGATGGTTAAAGAACAGTTCTGGTCTCAGAGAGCTCTGCCCAGCTGCACCAGCTAGGCATGCTCAGATTGGAGATGGAACTCAAAAGGGAGCAGCTTCACTCAGGCTGAGTGAACAGAGCAAGGGACAAGTTGTGCTACAAGCTCCTGCAGAGAAGCTATGGGGGCTCCATAAGGCCAAGACCAGGCTCCACTGCCAAGTTGCCTTGGGCACTTCACCTCATGGAGGTCAGGAATGATAGACCACCCCAACAGAAGACCCTTTGGAATGCAATCAAAGAGGACTCCAGGGGAAATGGACCAGTGCCACCGATGGAGGAACCAAAAGCAGAGTGGAAGTGACCCAGGGAACAAACGTAATGTTGCCCACCACAGGCCACATATGTGAAATATTACTCAAATAGTCCTGGCTTGAAACCTGGTGGAGCAGGGAGGTCCCAGGTTCCCCTTTTCCAGCCATTGACTCTCACTACTGGGAGGTATGGCCCGATTTGGACTTTAAACTTCTGACACCTGGGTGTAATTTATTTTAAGTGCAGGGAAATGGGTATGATAGAAGATTCTGCTGTACAAGAACTTTTGACTTTGGAACAACTGGCTGTTGCTATGGGGGAGTGAGATCATGGAGTGCTGGGCAAAATGGCTATCCCCAGAAGTAGACTCTGAGAGGAAGCTTCCTGGGCAAAAGTCAGCCATTAGTTTCAGATTCTTCCCACTTGCTGGAGCTGTCTCAGTTCCATCCTCAGACTCTGAACTTGAAAGTGTGAGTAGTTTGATACAGGAACCTGAAAAGATTTCAAGAAGAAAAGACTGTTAGTTGCTTCAAAGAGAAGCATGGATCCCAAGCTGGGATCAAAGACAGTGATGAGGTCAAAAGTTCTGGGAGTCTTGGGACATGGGTGTAAAAATGATCCTGATGGTGTTGATGCACAGTCAGAAAAATTGCAAGACCAAATGCAGGGTTACTGAAACTGGTTGAGCAACAAAAACAAATTCAGTGACTAGAAGAGAAGCAGAAAGAGATGGTCTCAACAAAGGAGAGAAACTAAAAGATGATAAAATCAATACACTGGAAAACAAACATGTAATTCTTCAGAGGAAAATCTGTGTTAACTTCCAAGAAGCCCTGAAGTTGAAGAGGAGATTCCAACATCACTGTACGTAGATGAAGGCTGAGATAGTCCAAATGCAGGAGACACTTGTAGCAAATAAATGTGGGGTCAGGCATTGCACACTCAGGGCTGCTAGCAGGGCCAAGAAGAAGCTAGAGGAGGAGCAAAATAAGAACAAGATGGTGAACAACCAGTTTAAGGAAACAAATCTGCAGGTCAGTCAAGGAAACAGATTTGAAGACCAAGTTTCCAGAAATGGGGAGTGTGACGCTGTCCGAATTTAGGGATCCATTTATGATATTATTTTGTATTAATATTTCATAATTGCTATAATCCATAGGAACTATGTTGTGTTTGGTATCAATAGAAAGGTGGTCATTTGCTGGGAATGATTATATGGTTTATGTGTAGGAATTGCATCTGTATTAGAAGTTAGGAATATGTTTGTTATATCTATATTTCAACCTGTGTGATTCTGGGAAACTCCCCTCCTCATTGTCCCAGTGTATAGAGCTGTCTCCAGACAAACTTTTGGAGACTGGGCTGGCTTCCTCCATGGGCAAGTCATCACCCCCAGCAGACACAGACTCAGGAAAATTACCTCCCTGAGTCTCAGCTGAAACCAGAACCATGTCTGGTACAAGAGTCAAAGACAAATCTTGAGAAACAAACCCTCTAGCAGGCACATCCCTGCTTTTACCAGTCAACTCTCTTGAAACTGCCCCCTCCTCATTGTCCCAGCACACCTGGCTGTTCCCGGACAAACTTTTGGAGGTTGGGGTGTCTTCCTCCATGGGCAAGTCATCACCCCCAGCAGACGCAGGCTCAGGAAAATTCCCTTCCTGAGTCTCAGTTGAAACCAGAACCACGTCTGGCACCACAGACAAATCCTTAGAGACGAACTCTCTGCCAGCAGACAAACTGCTGTTTTTTCCCGACACACCTTTAGAACCTCTCTGCTCCCTGTTATTCACAGACAGTATATTAGGGACACACTCTTTACCAACAGAGACACTGCTGCCTCTTCCAGATAAACCTTTTAAAGTTCTCTGCTCCCAGTCCCAGCCCTTCTGGCTGTTTGTGGACATACACTGGGAGAGAAGGCTGTCTTTCTTGACAGGTATTTAGATGCAGTTTTTCCCTTAATAGACAAATTGCCCTTTTGAACTGGCAAACTGCTATCCTCCATAGTCCCAAGGCTAGAGACATTTTCTTCCTTGTCACAGCATTCCTGGTTAAACACAGATAATTTAGACTCCTGCACCCCCACTTCACAAATTTCCCCATTGACTTCAGGTAACGCAGAAAATTTACATTCCTTTTCTTTTTGAGGTTTATCTAAGACATTCATTTGGTTACAAATATTCAATTTATTGGCATTAAACATACCAAAATTGCTAGAAATTGGAAAGAGTTCCTCCCAAAATCTGTCAAGAGGAGATTGTTCCTTTTTTACTCGACTTTCATGATTAAGTTTGGCAAGTCTTGCCTCCATTTCCAATTTCTCCTTTCTGTGTTCTTGGGCTCTCTTTTCAATAGCTTCTCTCAACTGAAGCTCCTCTATCTGCCCTCGATGAGCTCTTTCCTCCACCTCCTGCATTCTTTGACGAGCTCTTTCCTCCATCTCCTGCATTCTTTGACGAGCTCTTTCCTCCATCTCCTGCATTCTTTGACGAGCTCTTTCCTCCATCTCCTGCATTCTTTGACGAGCTCTTTCCTCCATCTCCTGCATTTTTTGTTGTTCATACAAACAAAGTTTTGCCATTTCTTTTTCAAAGTAAGAACTCTGTCTACCTCTCGGGTCTTTTGACTTGATTGCTTCTTCTGACTGTGAATAACTCATTCTGACCAAATTTAACCTTTAACACCCTCAGTATCAAATACTAAAATTTAGGAATAGTGTGGGGTCCTGATCCAACACCCAAATGTTCTGGTTCTGTGGATCCTGCCAAGACTACGCCAATATGACAGGGGCCTTCTGGATGTGCCAAAATCAGGGCAAGCTGCAAAACCGGGAGTCAAACTCCCCAAACACTGATGGGCGGTACACAAACCAATTTCCCTATCAGACACAGACAGGCTTCTGGCACCCCACACCAGGTACCAAGAAATAGAAAACAGCTCCCTTTATTGCACTCCAGCTCCTCTGACTCCCACCTAGCTGCACGGTCCCTTAAAGAAATAGGTTCTCCTGACTTCAAAGGGCCAGCCACATCACACACAACAATATAGGTTTGGATCTTACCCAAAATACCACACTGATAGCCAATCCTTTAGCAACTACAACTAAAGGTTTAATATAAAATGAAAAGAAGCAAAGTATGAGAGATGTTAAAGGGTCAAAATGAATCACATACATACAAATGATTTAAAGTTCATGTAAAACTGTTTGCAGGCTTGCTCCTCTGGAGTTTGCAGGCTTCGTCCTCTGGTAAACACCCAGCACCAGGGTGGGCCTCAATCCTTTGTCCAGTCGCAGAGGAATAGTTCCAGAGATGGGTGTTGGTTGGCTGTAGGCTGGGGACTTGAGACCAGACGGAGTCGGGGCTGCTGCCTTTTATCACCTCTGGCTTTCTCCATGCTGTGTGCAGTTCCTTCCAATCAAAATGGAGTTGAGTCACATGTTCAAGTCCTAGTGGCTCAACAGGTTTCTCCCTGGGCCCATTGTACCTAGGAGGTTCCTTAATGGGCCATTAAGGAGACAATGGCTAGAAATCCTGTCTGGGGAGTTTTTCAGAATCACATAGGTTGAAATATAGATATAACAAACATATTCCTAACTTCTAATACAGATGCAATTCCGACACATAAACCATATAATCATTCCCTGCAAATTACCACCTTTCTATTGATACCAAACACAACATAGTTCCTATGCAATTAGCAATTATGAAATATTAATACAAAATAATATCATAAATGGATCCCTAAATCCGGACAGCTTCACAGGGAGGAAAAATATCCAAGTACCAGCTTTCCTTTGTGGCCTTGGAAACAAAGGCTATGTCTACACTTGTAAAGTTAAGTTGACTCTGTTAAGTTGACTTATCAAGGTCGACTTTAAGTCGACAAAGTCGACCTTGTTGAACTCGACTTAACAGAGTGGCTACAATTTAAGTCAACTTAAGTCGACCTTGTTAAGTTGACTTAACAGTAAACATAGCCATCCACACTGGCTTTAAGTCGACTTAATAAGTTCGACTTAGTGCTATTTCCTGTCCACACTGGCTTTAAGTTGACTTAAAAAGTTGATTTAAAGCTTAAGTCGACCTTCAGAGGTTGTGTTATTAAGTTGACTTAAGCTGTTATTAAGTCGACTTAAGGAAGGACTTAAGTTGACTTAATAAAAGCCCATTGTGGACGTGGCTTTGTATAGGTTGACTTAAGCATCCTTAAATCGACCTAAGTTGCCAGAGTAGATGCACCCAAAGATAGCCAATCTGGAAAAGCCTGTGGACTCAGGCTCCAAGACTATGTCTACACTTACACAGTTAAGTCGACTTTGTTAAGTCAAATTAACAAGGTCGACTTAAAGTTGACCTTGTTAAGTCGACTTAACAAATTGACTACACCTTAAGTTGACTTTGCTAAGTTGACTTAACAGCAGAGATAGCCATTATATTGGCTTTAAGTCGACTTAATAAAGTCAATTTAGCATTAATCCCTGTCTACACTGGCCTTAAGTTGACTTAAGGAGTTGATTTAACGCTTAAGTCGACCTAAAAGGAGGTGTTTTTAAGTCAACTTAAGCTTTCCTTAAGTCAACTTAAGGAAATGCTTAAGTCAATTTAAGAAAAGCCCAGTGTGGACGCAGCTTTGTTTAGGTCAACTTAAGCGTCCTTAAGTCAACTTAACTTGCCAGTGTAGACGCACCCCAAGACACAGCATGCTTCCTGCCATTGGTCAGTGGGTGCAAGGAAATAGGGTGTCAAGCCTGCAGGGAAAAAAAAGAAAGTCAGGAATGATTCAAAACCCTAACAGGAATTTAGTCTGGAAGAAAGAGTATGGGCTTATCTGCAGTCCTGATTATGTGGGTGTGAACTGCAGCCTGCACTAGTATTAGCATTGGAATGGGCTATATAGGGAGGTGGTAGAATCTTCATCTTTGGAGATTTTTAAGGCTCGGTTAGACAAAACCCTGGCTGGGATAATTTAGGGGGAGTGGTCCTGCTTTTTAGCAGGGGGTTGGACTAGATGACCTCGTGAGGTCCCTTCCAACCCTATTATTCTATGATTCTATGTAACTCCCCTGGATAGACCCTGTGGACACAAAATAAAAGGTGTCTAGTTCAAGATGACTTAGTCCTGTTGAAAGACTCCTGGTCTCCACATATGACAGTTACAAGACTATAAATATGGCCAAAGATCTTGCAGACTTCCATGGAGCTGCTAAACAGGAAGTATCCCTCTGGATTGAGGATATGATGTGGCTAGGCCAGCGGTCTAGTAAAGCCAACTATTAATTAATTAATCGATTCACTTTCAGTTTTGATTTCATTTTAATTAATTTTCATTAAATTAATTATGGGAAGGTTGCCCAACTGGAATGCCATATAGGCATGGACAGAGAGCAGAACGTGCCATAGGATCAGGAAAAGTCCTTGGTGGTAATGAGATGTGAAGCCATTCAATGGACAGGCTGAAGCCCACAGCTAGCACAGCCTAAGGTGGAGCCAAGAAGACCCTTTCCCCTTCTTAAGGCAGGTCTGTTTCAACTGGAACAGAAAGTAGAGTAAGGGAGAGGAAAGCAGAAGCTATGCAGGCTGCAATGGGTGGTGATGGTTTTCTTTCAGGGTCTTCTAGAAGACTAGCCTAACCAGAAACTTTGTTTTGTGGACTTCAGGATCTGAGCCATGATCCTGAGGCGAGGACTTGTGAACTGTTTCTTACAATTGCTTCTGTCCTGAAACCTTATCAAAAAGGAAACGTGCTCTTTTGTCAGTGTGCATTGGTCTCTCCTAGACCATGTTTAGTATATATTAAAACTACTTTACAAAAAGAAGGAAAAGGAAAAATATTTATTGCCATTGAACTCTATGTCAACCAGGTATAGACATAAGTTGCCTCTCTAAAGGTGTGGGCAATTCCCTGCATGCCCCCTTGTGACCCAGTATGGCACTGCAGGTATGTTAAAGCAGACCTATCGCCACTCTAGTTGGGGGAAATGAAGGTGGGGCATACCTGCAGTGCCATACTGGGTCACAAGGGGGCATGCAGGGACTGCCCACACCTTTAGAGAGGCAACTTATGTCTATACCTGGTTGACATAGAGTTCAATGGCAATAAATATTTTTCCTTTTCCTTCTTTTTGTAAGGTAGTTTTAATATATACAAATGAAGAAATTAATTGCTGTATTGTGGGCTTTCAGTAGGGTTGCCTCTCCCTGAACTCAGAATAAGAACATCATGTGGGATGCTGGATAATTGCATTATATATTTGACCTGTGAAAAATCATTGTAAATTTTAAAAGAAATAAAATATGTATGACAATGTCCTTTTTTCCTTTGGGAATTCAAAGGTTAGGATAATGGAACAAATTATTCACTGCAGGTACAATGTGGGCTTAGCTCTTTTGGAGTCTTTTACAGGATGTCAAACTCATTTGCTATGTCGGGCCAGATTTGACTTAAATGTACTTCAAGTGGGCCATACATACCATAAATGGAAATACTAGGGCACTCTCTCTATTAGGGAGAGAGTGTGGTCCCACAGAGCACAGTCACACAGGCCAGATGGAAGAGATTCGTGGGCCGCGTCTGGCCTTCAGGCCATATGTTTGACACCCTTCAGGCCACATGTTTGACACGCTTCAGGCCACATGTTTGACACCCTTATCCCAGCACCAATTTCTCTCTCCACAACACTTCTTGCTTTGAGTGTTTTCAGTGAGTCGATACCAGTAAAAGAACTCAGCAAAGACTTCCATCTTTTTGGTTTAAGTAAAATAACATTTTTATTATAGACATGGTAAAAATGAAAAACTTTTCTTTTTTACTATTTATCTTTCAGTCCTCCCAGTTATGTTCTAATAGGACAACTAATTGTGGTGATTCATGAATCACTGGTAGCCTTAAACTGTGTTAAAGAGTCTAAAATACTGATTTATCACATGGTATTTCTAACATTGAAACAATTATATATGAAAAATAGTAAAAGAGGAGGTAAGAGAAGACTATTTTGTAACATAGATACATAAGCGATCAGAGTTTTCTTTGGCATTTCTTGATGTTTGAGATCTTGAACATGCAAGTAATAATCTTTTAATGTAGTTTTATTAATAGAATTTCCTTGATTTTTTTTTAAAGGAAAAGAATAATATAAAGGACTGCTGCAGGACTTGAAAGCTCGGCTGGTTTACTAAAAAGCTGACCATGTAAATTTTATAATCTGCAACTATTTGACTAGATGCTCCTGGAATGCCTCGTAGCTCAGAAAGTCCACAGCAGGAATCTCCTCTCCTGTGAGCCTGAAGAGCTGTTCAGCTTTAGCAGTTCAACAGACTAATACAAAGGATGCAAAATGCAAAGCATGCAGCAGCCCTCTACATCCACTTTCCAAATCATAAATTTCACAGAGAGCTCTGATTCCAGAGCTCCTGCTGAATTCTTACCTCAAGACATACATCCTCAATACCTTTTCCAAAATGAGACCAAGTGGTTATGCAAACACATATGTTCAGCCTGCATTATCTGTGCCCTTACAAGCTTAATCATAAAGTCCATGCAAAATGTCCTGTGCATGTACAGAGTTTTCCAAAGCTCATAATTCCATCAAATAAAAATGAGCTCTTAACAGAACATGCAAAAGCTGTTCTTCTTATTAAGGGCTGTTTCTATGCCAAATTTCAGTTTTCTTCAGCTGTTTATGCTATAGATCTTGTTCAAAAAGTGTGTGTGTGTGCGTGCGTGCGTGCGTGTGTGTGTGTAAATAAAAGACTGGGGAAAATATACCTTTTTTCACTCACCCTGTATTCAAATAGATGAAAGTTTTGTGTTCACACTTTCAGAACTTTAGGGAGAGACCAGTCCTATGAAATTTCAGCCCTAAAAAGGTAAATTTTTCAGAAAGCTGAGTCACTGAAGAATGGGGTTAGAATGGAATTGCTTATGCAATTTAAGCTATTAATTGCAAACATTTTTGCAATCTGAACTTGCTATTACTCCCACTTTATTTTATATATGATTTATATGAATACAGCAAGAACGAAAAGGTACTAAAACAGCATTAACCTGCTCATGTTAAACAACAAACAAATTAACAAAAGTAAAGAAACTCAGAGTGGATTGAGTTTTACAAAACGTACTGGTAAAGAACTTTGACTTCACCCAAGAAAAGCACTTAAGAATGTACTTAAGTGTTTTGCTTGATCAGGCCCTAAGTGCACAGAAATTTAAATCTGCAACAAGTGAATTATGTATATTAATTAAAATGATCTTATTTCATGTTTAAAGATTGATTGATACCCATGGAAAATTTTGAAAGATATTGTAATTTTAGAAAAATGCTATTTATAGAGGTCTAACTTTACAACTTACTCAGGTTGGTAAGCAACCAGGCACTTTTTTTTTTCTTTTTCCTACATTTTTACTCAGGGAAATTTACATGGAAGAAATATGTTTTATTTCTTGTGAGTTTATCAATTCCTGTTGTATAACCCCTAAATTAAGTCAAAATCCTCTTCTTGGAGGAAATAAATGCTGGACTTCAAAGCTTTAATGTTTCTCAGTGAGTCTGGAGCTCCTCAGGAACCTTCAGGATACTATCCAAGTTAGTTCCATGCTGCTGTTTGCTGATAAAAATCTAGCAAGGATTTATTTTTCTCTTTTCTGTTATGCTGCTTTTCTTTTTGAGGATCACAGCAACAGCATGGATAGTAGGGAGGGCCAGAACTCCCTTTCTTCCACAACAGGTTCCAGTTCCTCCTGGAGGATTCCCAGTTGTTCCCAGGCCAAGCGGGAGATGTAATCCCTCCTGTGTGTTCTGGATTGGGACCTCATCCCAGAGGGACATGCCCAGTATAGTTCCACAGGAAGCCTACAAGGAGTCATTCTTATCAAGTGCCCAAACCACCTCAGCTGACTCCTCTCAATCTGGAAAGTAGTGGCTCTACTCCATGGCTCTCTTGAATAGTTGAGCCCCTCACCCTATCTCAAGCTATGTCTACACTTGATAAGTTAAGTCGACTTTTTGAAGTCGACTTAAGGTTGACTTTAAGTCGACTTAAAGTGGACCTTATTAAGTCGACTTAACTAAAGTCGACAACTTTTCAAGTGTAGATGTGGCCCCTTTTTGGCCTTATTAAGACGACTTAACGTTTTAAGTCGACTTAAAAAGGTCCAACTAGGCACTACTCCGCATCTCCACTGGCTTAAGTCAACTTAATAAAGTCAATTTAAGCGCTAGTTTGAATTAAAACGAGGTGTTATTAATTCAAACTAACTTTTCCTTAAATCGACTTAATTTCTAAGTGTAGATGCACTCTCAGTGAGTCAGTCAGCCCAGCCCTTCTTTAAAGAAACCTCATTTCTGTTACTTGTACCCATGATCTTGAACTGTAAACCAAGAACTTCATTCAAAAACTTAGCTTCCACTTCTCCACCACAGATCAGTACAGTGCCCATATCACTAATCTCATGCTCTCACTTATCACTCATCATGAACAAGACCCCTAGATACTAAAAACTCTTCCACTAATGGCAGCTGCTCCCCCTTCATCTGAAAAGAACATGTCACTTTCTTTCGGGAAGGAGCCACGACCAAGGATTCATAAATTGCATTATTGGACAGAATTGTCAGCGCCTTTGGAAAATAAGGGCGTGTTGACCTCTAAAAGAAATAATTGTTAGAAATTCTTGACATTAGCAATATCTCCAATTAACAGTCTGTGATCTTTCGGGGGGGTGGGGAAGATTATTCAGAAGACAGTAATGAATCAACTCGAGTAGTACCTGCACGCCTCAAACTTCTTTGAAACTGATCCATCAATTTTTAGATTTACGCCAGATGTGAAAGCTGCACTGGCTTTGTCAATTGATCATCTGCTTAAAGTGAAGGAAAAGATAGTATCCTCAAGGATTCTTTTAGGTCCGTCAGATGCCTTTGATTACAAGATATTGCTGATGTGTGAGGAGCATGTATTTTAAGAGCTAGCCCATGGCTCATCTCTCTTCCCCTCTGTAGCAACTCTAGGAAGTTGATACACTTCCTAGAGAGGTTTCAGTTCTGTTTTTAGCAGCTCTCCATCCTAAATATATTGATACAGGAAAGGCTGGGTTTTGACATCAATAAAAATCATCTCTCTCATACACTGGCTTTGGACTCCATCAGACCACAACACCATAGGCTGTCAACCTGACACTGAGAATGAATGTCTCTTATCCTTACTTTTTGATAGTTCATGGGGGGTGGGGGTAGCATGGGCTGATTGTTCAGGTCTCCCAAAATTTTTCATCTCCATCGTTTTGATTAGTGCAGGGCTGGGTTCTATTGTCACTTCTCTTTGTCATTATCTAAACCATAAGCACAGAGAGTGAAGTAGTATGACTCCAACCTATGGAGGACACCCAGCTCTCTTTTTATGTTTCATCTTACCTGCCAAGTGCCATTCGCCAGCTTACTCAGGGTTCATGGATGGGGGTGAAGTTTCCTCTCAGGAAGGCTAGCTGCTCTGCCCGGCCTCTTCCACTCCAGGCCCTAACCCCACTCAACCCCTGCTCTGCCCCAGGCCCCTGCCCAGTCCATACCCCCGATGGCTGATGCCGTGTGCATCTCTGGCTGAGGAGAGATGTTGAGGAAGCAGTGGTGGGGGAGACAAGTGGGAGAGGGAGGAGGAAAAGGGACACACATGGCAAGTGACAGTGGGAAGGAGGGATATGGGGGGTAGTAGCAAGGAGGAGGGTGAGCAGGGAAGAGGAGGAACACAGCGAGAAGAGAGAGCAGGAAGGAGAGGGGGCATGTGGCAAGCAGTAGTGAAGAGGACCTCCAAAGTCTGGATTCAGAGATTAGGACCAAGCGGGGTGGTGGCTGAAGAGGAACAGAGGTTTGGTTAGAGCCTTTTTGTTAGAAATCCAGTTCAGAAAAATGAAGATTAAGTAGTTCATGCACAGAGGTTGTTCAAATTCTCCCATGAGAATTAGCAGGGTGATGCCAGGCTGGTGCTGGGATCAGAGTCTTGTGATCCAAACTTTCCCTGACAAGTTTGAAAGGATCTGAGATAAAAAGGATTAGTCTACTAGGCTATGTCTACACTGGCAAGTTAATTTGAATTAAAGGAGGCTTAATTTGAACTAACTAAAGCCATGGCTACACTAGGCTTTAGTTAGTTTGAATTAAGGACTTCCTTAATTCAAACTAATAAGTTCGAATAGGGCTTCAGAAGTAAGGCTTTAATTCAAACTAACTAGTTCGAATTAGCCAATGTGGCCATGTTAATTCGAACTAATTTCTTAGTTCGAACTAACCGGCCATTGAAATGAATGGGGATCACTAATTCGAACTAAGCAAGCGCCATGAATGGCACTTGCTTAGTTCAAACTAACTTTTTAAATTTGAATTAAGCTAATTCAAACTAACTAAAATTAGTTCGAATTAACTAATTTGAACTAATTTTAGCAAATGTAGACATAGTCCTAGAGTCTTTTAGGCCTTGTACACAACTAGCGAGTTTTTACACCAAAACTCGACTTTTTGCATCAAAAGAAGCCCACCAAACACACCTGATGGCTCATTTTATCATCAAAACTGCCCAGTTTTGATGCAACAATAATACCACCTGTGTGAGAGTCATAGCACCTTTTGCACAAGTTCATGTGTATGCTGACTCATTTTTCTGCCACAGTAAGCAGCCTCCGGAAATGTCCCAGAATGCCAAGCCTGACCACTCTGGTCTTCTGCTTGCACTCCGCTGCTCTGACACAATTAGCCACTCCCTCTTGTAAATCCCAGGGATTTTTTGATTTTTCCTGTTGTCACTTCCTGTTTGTTTGGCATGGAGGGAGAGCATGTCCCACGCAGGACTGGCTCTCCCCAGGACAAGCCGCTAGCGGCTTCCTGGGGAGGAGGGAGCAGGGGCTCACTTCCCCTCTTGCCCTAAATTGACTAGGTCGATTTAGGGCCTCCACATTGCTTAAGTCGACTTAAGCATTAAAGTCGACCTTATAGTAGGTTTTATAAAGTCGACTTTAAATTTCCTTAAGTTGACTTAAGCAGCTTGCTTAAGTCGACTTAAGGAAACACCAGTGTGTATGCAGAGTAAATTAAGTCGACTTAAGCCTGCTTAAGTCGACTTAATTTACTAGTGTAGACGCACCCCCAACAGTTAGGAATTTTTTCCTAATGTCTAACCTAAACCTCCCTTGCTGTAATTTAAGCCCATTGCTTCTTGTCCTATCGTCGCTGGTTAAGGAGAAAAAAAATTTCCCTCTTCCTCATGACAACCTTTTAGACTTGCAAGAGACCCCTTTCTGTGTCTAGTTGCAACTCCATGAACATAACACCAACAAAAGCTTCATGGTGTCCCACCCAGGTTCTCTACAAAAGGCACAAACCCCAATGACACAAACTGCACACTTATTTGGGATGTGACTCTCTACCAAACAGAAAAGACATTGTTATATCCATCAACAAGTGGTATGAGACTATTGCAGGTCAAACAGGGCTTAAATCCAGAAGGCTTTTAGTCCACCATAGTGGTTGGTATGAAGCACCATGCCCCACTGTATGGGGGGGGGCCTTTTTCCCTCTTTCCTTTTTTTTTTGAACATTCAGGTCAAGAGAATTAAAATGTGAGGATATGAAGTAGGATTTCTTCCCAGAAACACCAATTTGTAATGAATTTAAAGCTCAAGGATGAGTAACAGGTTAGACACTTGCCAGTTTCTGGTTGGTGTTGGTGGTAAGAGGGAAGTGAAGGAGGGTCACAGCCAATGTTCCCTCTAAGGTTTGGCGGCTTGAGTGCAAAATTTTCAAGCCGTGTGCAAAACTTTTTCTGAATAAAATTTTTGTGGAAACTCACACGACAGAAATTATAGGCATTAATTGAAGTTAAAGTAATTGTAAATAGAATTAATTAATTGTGTTTAATTGAATTTGAATGAATTTTGAATTGAAATTTAATTTTTAGAAAGGTTTTTATTTAAAATTAATTTTTTAAAAGTTTTTTTTAAAAAAGGAAGGAAGGAAGGAAGGAAGAGAGAAAAAGAGAGAAGGAAGGAAGAGAGAAAAAGGAAGGAAGAGAAAAAGAAAGAGAAAGAAAAAAGAGAAAAAGAAGGAAGAGAAAGAAAAAAAGAAGGAAGAGAAAGACAAAGAAGGAAAAAAGAGAAAGAAGGAAGAGAGAGGAATAAAGAAAAAAGAAGGGAGGCAAAGAAGAGAAAGAAGGAAAGAAAGGAAAGCAAAGGAGAGAAAGAGGGAAAGAAAAAGGGAGAAAGAAAAGAGAAGGAAGGAAGAGAAAGGGAGAGAAAGAAGGAAGAAAAAGAAGAAAAGAAGAGAAAGGAAGAAAAAAGAAGGAAGAGAAAGAAGAAAAAAGAAGGAAGAGAAAGGAAGGAAGGAAAGAAGAGAAGGAAGAGAAAGG
>ML685902.1:1055844-1114830 GCA_007922175.1 Pelusios castaneus
AGGAAAGAAGATGAAACAGGAAGAGAAAGAAGGAGGAAGGAAGGAAGAGGAAAGAAAGAAAGAAAAAAGAAGGAAGAGAAGAAAGAGGAAGGAAAGAAGAGAAAGAAAAAAAAGGAAAGAAAAAGGAAGACAAATAAGGAAAAAAGAGAAAGAAGGAAGAGAAAGAGAGGAAGAAAGAAAAAAGAAGGAAAGCAAAGAAGAGAAAGAAAGAGAGAAGCCAAGGCCGCTGGCGGGGGAGGACCCTACCGCGGCCCTGGGAAGCCACCGGTGGGGCGGAGCAGACCCCAGCTCCGGAGGCTGATCCCGGCCCCGTGCTGGGAGGCCGAGGCTGTCGGATGAGCCCAGCCCCAGCCCTGGGCCGGGAAGTCGAGGCAGTCGGCGGGTGGGAGCCCGGGAGCCCGCCGCAGCCACCCCGCTGCCCCAGCCGCATGGGGCAGGCAGGCAGGCCCGCACACCTGAGCTGAGCCTGAGCCTGCCTGTCCCACCCTGGGGGCGGGGAGGGCCAGCCCAGAGGCCGGGCGCGGGCCAGGTCTGCCGCGGCAAAGCCGCAGCCCTGGGGGTCTGGAGGGAGTCACGGGGGCTGCCGGGCTGTGCGGGGGTCCCTCAGTGCTGTGCGGGGGGTGTGACGGCCGCTGCGCGGCTGCGCAGCTTAGAGGGAACACTGGTCACAGCTGTCATGACCTTTAAGCCATTAATAGGAGCACAAGGGTGAACTCTGTAGATGCGTCTCTGGGTCTTCATTGACCAAAGACAACAACTGTCAGTGGGGTGTGATGAGGGGAGGTGCATGTTAAAGAACTTTTGGTTGCTGAACTTAAGAGCCCAAGGCAAAAGGACACTGTCTGATGTATTCCAGAGTGGGTATTTTGCTCATGGTTTTATGCTTATGTATTCTGCTTGTGGTGTTTCCCCAAGTTAAGGCTGGTTTACTTTCCCCCTTTTATTAAAAATTTCTTTTCTACATTCAGACTCTGTGATTGTGAGAGAGGAAGTATTGCTTGTAGGGGTGGTGTGTCCCATGTTTCTTGGTGGGGGCTCAAGTTGATTTTGTATGTATTGTTGAAAAAGAACCCTTAGACATTGAAACTGGCCCTTGTTGCTGGCAACTCCAACCAGCAGAAGGCTTACATAAGTAACAGGAAAAAGAGAGCTAATGTAAATTTTCCTTTCCTAATCTCTTAACTCATATTCTAAATTTAACCATGCCACATGCTACACAGCTGATGCCTGTTTTATAAATGTAGAAGTACTGTTTTAACACAGTGTTATTTGCTGCAGTTTACTTTTTTAGTAGAGCGTGGCGTTTTGTCATGTGATAAGATTAAAACAAAGTGTCATTTAAAATAACTAATCCTTCATGATACAGTCCCAATAGGATTTGAAGGAGCAGTTTGAATACCACCAGGAAAGCAGTCATTGCTAGAATTAAATTACAATACTATACAAATTATAATGCCATTTTAAAAATTAAGAAAAAATGTGGACTACATTTTTCAGACAGTTATGTTTCCTGCAATCCCAGTGAAGTCAGAGGACACTATAAAGAGTCTAATCCAGCATGAAATATAGCTGTCACTCTAAACATGTGTTTGCTCAAAATATACGTATAGGCTATTCCTATGAAATACTTACATATTTATTTTCTTCTATGCATAGCAATAACTCCTATAGATATCAATGCTAAATAAGGCCCTGATCCTGCTTCCACTTCAATAATGCATGTCCCTTTGTGCTTGTGACAAGAGGAAAGTAGTCATAATAGAAAATTCTTATACAATAACTTTGGATTAGATCTGTCTAGACTCGTTCAGGGACAAGTCCCCTGGTTAATGAGACACAATCAATTTACATTGTCTTTGTTGACCATGCTGGAAGGCCCATCTTTCCCCCAGGTGACTGAAGAGGTTGAGGAGTAATGGAGATGAATGACTGTGAGGCATGGTGGTTGGTGGGGAAGTTCCATCTGTTGGTGATGGAGGGGTGGAGTTTTGCTGGAATTTGTTCCTTGGGGTCTTGCTTGGGCTTCTGGTCCTGTTATGTTGTGCTTTGAATGATATCAAAAGGCACTCAGCATTGAAAATAGGTGCCTTTTTATATGTTATAAATCATAAATCAATATAGTATTTTAAATACACAAATAAATAGATAAATGTTTAGAATCCCTGTGTCTGCATTTTCAGACACAGTCTGTCTGCATTTTTAGTTTTGCTCTGAAATTTAACTTCCAAGATATATTTTCTGAAGATGCTTGTAAATATTAGCCTGGAAACCCGCCTGTGGAGCACATTCTGCCCTGAGCTGCTACTCCTTCAAGGCTTTCCAAGATGTCTCTGGGAAAGCTATGGTAGACAGGGCATTTCAGGCTGAAATAAACCCAGAACTCCTACAGGTCTAAGGACCATTTTCCCCACTTCCCCCAAATCCTTTGTTTCTGCACTACCCCACTTTTATTAAAACTTTAAAAATTGGCAGTGGTAATTCTAGTAAAAAATATTTTGTTAAACTGTCTACTCTGAAGTTTGTAAGGCGTATACAACAAAGAATTTCACTGGTATTTATCCTGTTTTTAAAATCCCAACGTTTTAGGAAGTTCGCTAAAAATAAAAACAGTTACAAGAATATTAAAATTTCAGTTACATAGTCCAAACACAGGAAACATCAAACCGAAGGGTGGCACATTCAAGCTTAATTCTGCCCCCTTGTGTGTATGCAAAATTTGAAATATTCTTTCATTAAAATAATTATACCCTTTTTTTTCCTGAAACCCCAGGTTTAGTTGTACAGCATTTAGTAGCAATGTATATTTGAGACTAACAGGAAAGTCATTTGCATTCACAATGTGCAGCAAATAAGGAAAACATGGAATGCTTGCTTCATTCATCAGTATGTTACAAAATACACCTTCCAAAGTTGTAAGAAAAATTGTATATTTTCATAATTTCTTGGTTCCCAAAAGTTTTAGTATTGTAGTTCTCTTATAGGTATTTTAAAACTTGGTGGTTCCCCACAAATAAATAATCCTCTGCCCTCCGTCCTGCCTTTTCCAACTCAGGACACTAGATTCAAGAGGGACTCTACAATTCAAGTTCCAAAGGGGTAGCTCTGTCAGTTTAGTTCAGCAAAACAAACAAGAAGTCCTGTGGCACTTTTAAAAACTAACACATTTATTTATCACTTAGGCTTTCATGGGAGAAAATCCCACTTTGTCAGATGCTTGAAGATGGAGAATTTACAGAATGGGAGGAAAATAAATGCAGGGAAATGAGAGTCATAGGATCAGACTGTTACAGCAAATCAAAGCAATTGTTTAGATTTTCAAACAGTGAAGAACAGCATATTAGAGGGAGGTGAGGTAAAATCACCTGTTATAGTAAGAAAAGAACCCAAAATCCCTATTTAAACCTAAGGTAACAGTGTCAAATCTGCATATGAATTCCAATTCTAAAATGAAAATTCAAATGTTTTTGCGACTTTATTCAAACAAATACAGATTGTTTAACCGAGTAATCTGATCTAACCCAGGTTTTTTAAAACTATCATTTGAAAATTATGGACTTTTTTGGCACATTCAGACACAGCCTAAGATTTCAGCGAGAACAGGCCTGTTTCAAACTGTAAGATTGTGCAGTGTTTGGCTGAATCTCTGATAGCATCAGACATAAGCTGCTTTCCAAGTTTAAATGATTTTTGTTAGTGTACACAGAAAGCATTGCTGAAAACCCAGACTCACGGAGATATCTTGAAGCAAATGGAAGCAGCACTTTCATAGCTTCATCACCGAGTTATTCACACTCCCCTTTAACAGAAATCAGAATTCTTGGTTTCTTAGATTTGCAAACTATATTTTCGGCATGAGGTCACTTGACCATTCTAAAACTTCCTTGAGCCAAGATATTTAACATTGGAATGGAGTCAACTTATACCAGGAATGGTTTCCAAATCCAATCAGTATCTGGAGCTTCATAGTCAATTCCAGGAAAATATTAATCAAAATGGTAATACAATATAGACAAATGAGTTAATATTTGGTCTTTGATAGTGTTTCGAGCATTTTTACTCTGGTCTTTTAAAAAGACTGAAAATATCTTGGTAACTCCCTTTTCTATGTGTCATCTCCAAAGACAAAGCCTCTTCATGAATTCCCTTGATTTTCTCTTTCATATTTAGTATATGTATGTTCCGACCTTGAAGTGTTAGGCTCAGTGCATTGAATTTGCCAGACATGCCCACCAGGTAAACTAACAGCCAAGAAGTCCACATTACAAATATAATCCTCAAGGACTGTGTTTCCAATTCCTAAAGAGTAAAATGCTGATTTTGATGGCGCAATTTGAAGAAACATTGTAACACTTTCCCCACATGACAACCAGCTGACATCACTTTGAAACAGATGCTGAGAGTGGTCGGAGCCCATCTCTTCATACAGCAGACTAAAACAACCTGTGTTCACTTCCCAGAGTTTTAAATAATTAACAATTTTGGTAACAATGTCTAGAGCCTTGTATACTTCAGGTTGCAAATTCTTTGATGCCAATTGGTAATGAAATATGAAGTGTGTCCAAAGTATTGCTCATGTCACTTTACTCCCCACTGTTCTGGTCAGTCATGGCACAGCTCCATACACATAGCCCAGTTAAAGCCTCCACCCTCTACTTCCTTCACAGTTGTTCAGATTGGGATTTCTCTGCAAAATAGAAGTTCTTCCCCTTCTGTACTTGCTTTGACAAATCTCACAGAACCCAGAAATCAACCTATGTTGGCTATGTCTGTGGATTCATCAAGCTGCAGTTTAAAATATTGACTCTTCTTAACATCTGAACTGGCCCTGGATGTTTTCTGCATAGTCATCAGTATTCAGCATAGGAATGGTGTTTTTCGTGCCATGGCTGTTTGCTCCCAAAGGCTTTCAGCTACTAGTTTACAGTAAAGAATATATACTATGATAATGAGAGACTAGCAAGGAATTGCAAATGAATACAGAAAAGAAGGAGAGTCCAGTGATTAGAGCTCAAGCCTGGGCATAGGTGGGTTCCATTCCTTCTTTTTCACAGATGATTTATGTGCTCTTGTGTAAATCACTTACAGTAATTAGCTCGCTAAAAATAGCAATGTGTGTGACACCCAGCTGCTTCTTTAGACATGACCCTTTTTTTCTGCTTTAATTCTTCTTTCTGAAGGAAATAATCACTCCTCTTGTTTATGGATTCTGGTGTTTGGGTTTCTAAATGTCTTTCTGGCTGCCCTGGTTTCATACTTTCAATTACTAATACTTGAGAACAAGTGACACATTGTGGCTGTGGACTTTCCTCAGTAATACTATGACAGAAATCCAAACATCATGTGACTAGCGCCATATTATCTACTTTTCTTCCTTTTCTGTTTAACTCTATTAACATACCCTCTTCAGCTGAACATTTGCTGGATGTAGGTTTAGCGCTTGGTAAACATCATTCCGTTACAGAGGACTGACACACTTGTTTCTCCCTCAGCCCCCTTCCCCTATCTGCTGCTGCTGGTGCTGCTGCTAACATCTGGGCTGGGAGCCACTCCAGGAGAGGTTTTTCATTGAGGGACTTCCTCTTGAATGCTTCCCCTGGCAGGTAGTCTCTTGGCTGATGAAGACCCTCTGCAGGAGCAGAGGGAACACAGAGGCTCCCAGCCTCAGGCATGGCATGATCCAGACCCACAGATAAGATATTGATGACTGATGCAGATGACCTAGTTTAACAGTCTCTTAATTAGAAAAAAACAAAAATAAGCATATTAATTAATTTTTCCCACTCGTGACTCCTCCTCCTTTTTGGCTCCCCAAGGAAGGCATGGTTCATAGCTGGGGAAGAGCTAGTCTCTTATGAAAACGCCACTCAGACATCCATATTTAGGCAGTTAAATAACTGGGATGACTTTCCAAAGTGAGGATCCAGCTTGAGCAGGAGTTGCTGGTTACTCAACAGTTTTGAAAATTACTTGTGTGTCTAATGTTTGGGCTTAGCTCAACTTTAGCAGTTTTTTTTTTAAAACCTTACTTTTAATATTCTCTTAAACTAGTATTAAATGGAATTTCTTACATGATTTCTTTGTGGACTTAAAGGTGCCTGATCGTGCACAGGTCAATGCAAACTCTATGTACTTCCATATAACCGTGAGACAAATACACAGGAGCCAGAGATTCAGACACCAAAAGACTTGATGCTTCTGGGATGACTTCCATAGAAAATCTGAGAGTTGCTGCTGCTAACTGTGTCTCCAAAACTAAATGGATTTCTCTTGCTGTAGAAAGGCTAGCATCACCCCAAACAAATCAATGTTGATGGAATATTTTAGTTCCTGGAAGATACAAAGAATGCATTTTAGAATTAAATGTTCCTTCCAACAGACGGTCCTTGTGATGGTGTGTACCAACCTCATACTGGGCCTGAGGGGGTCAACAAGAGGCTAGAGCCTGTGGAAGCAGTCAGCATCACCCTGCATTAAGTGACAGACTCTGAAGAAGGACCTGAAAGGTCAGGACTTGCTGGACCTGACAGGGAAGGAGGCAGATCTCTGGCTTTCATTCAGTGAGAGAAGACTGAGTCAGGGAGTTGAGAGAGACTGCTGGCAGATGCAGTCTCCTGGAAGGAAGGTGGATCTGCAGAAGGGAGCCTAAGGAAGTTGGGAAAGAAAGTGGCAGGAAGTGAGATCAACCACCTGGGATTCTGTACGTTGATGGAGGGGCCTGCAAGGAGTAGGAAGACATCTGCTAATTCAGGGACTGCCCTGAGAGAGGAGCAGAGAAAACTTTCTCTGTAGCAGAACCAACAAAGAAGTTCTGCATTGGGCCAGTAGCTGAGGTGTAGAGAGAGTGGGCTTATACTCTAGGAGCTCAGAGAGAGGCTGAGGCAAAGACTCAAAACAGAACAAGGTAGGAAGTGGTCCAGGGAGGCAGCAAGGGTATGTAGTGAGGCTTTGACTGCCTATTCAATTGTCCTTGGACCAGAACACAGTGGAGAGGGAAAACCTGAGTTCCCTACTGGCCTTCTAAGGAAGATGGAGTGAGATGCCTTCTCCCTCACCCCAACAAGTTGGACTATTGATTTACTGCAGAAGGGGTGGAACTATGTATAACCCTGCCGAAGGACCAACTTGCAAGAAGCCAACCATGAAGGAGAATCATTCACCAGAAAGGCCAACATGACTTTCAGGAGGAGGTACTAAAGTAGGCGAGCCTGATACACCATGCCCAGGTCACACTGGCTGGCGAGTAACATGCTTTCTGTCCTCAACTCTACACCAGCTACTGTAGAAAGACAGAACGCAAAATGATTTTTGCATAATTGCTTCAGTCACCACAAACTAAGCTGCAATATCTCAAGTATCCTAGGCCACACAAAGAGCATACTTTGCTACTCTCTGGTCTTTCATCATGACAGTTATGGCCTTTCACCTGGAATCCCTTGGAAGGATTGTGTACCAGGGAAGAAAGTCAGAGCAGATCCACTGTAATTGACTCTCTGAATTTGTAAAATTGTTAGGGAATAGGATTGTCTTCCCCGAAAATAGTTTCCTCACTTTTTTGTAACTTGCTCTCACTATCAGCTGACATAGTTAAGTCTTGACATGAACTGTCCAATCAGAAAGTCTAAGTTATGATCTTCTCCTGTACTTCTCCTTCTCCACAGGGAGGGTGCATGAACCATCCAAGTATGGTGGGGAAGAAGACCTTGAAGAGGAAGAAAATAGCCAATTTTTCTCTTCATTACTGGAACAAATAATAAAGCTGTCTGTCTCACCCAGCTACCAATAATGACACTGATTTCCAAGATCACTTGATAGTTCATAGAAACATTGGAGATGGAGTTCTCCACAGCTCAAGAAAAAAATGACACTGCTACTTTAACTTTGCTGAAGCCCCAGGATGGAGGGAAAGTAGGTAACATCATAAATTAAGGCCTATTAGAGCCAGCCGTGGACTTCTAGTTGACCTAGATTTATCTATATGTACCGAAGGAAGAAAGGAGACCAGATTTTATCTGCTCCAGCAAGATAGATTTAAACTTTTTTTTTTTTTTTTTTTTTACTCAGATTTGTAGAAAGTGAGTTTAGATACGGGGTTTTTAGGATTAGTTTTAGGTATAAGTAAGTCTAGCCAATGGTAGAATAGGTCCCAGCTGAACCAACCTTCAAAGGTCTATTCTGCCTAACAACAAGCCCGAGCTAACCTCTAAGGGTCTTGTCTGCCCAGCAACAACTCCCCTGGACATATGTCAAGAACTCGGCCGTCTTAATAGTCTGCAAAAGCTCTGCAAACTAAAGTTGCAAGGAGCTCTTCTGCAAAAGGTGTGAAAACAAAGGTGGGGGCATGAGGGACTTTATCCCTATAAAAGACCATCCCCAGCCCCAGTAAACTCAACTAGAGGCAGAGTGAGCTCAAGACGCCCCGATCCCTGGGCTTGCCCTTGGGTCGAAAGCCAGTGGGGTTCACTCAATGCCGGCTCAGTGATCTCAAGACGCCCCAATTCCTGGGCTTGCTCTGGGGTCGAAAGCCAGTGGGGTTCACTCAATGCCAGCTCAGTGATCTCAAGACGCCCCGATTCCTGGGCTTGCCCTGGGGTCGAAAGCAAGTGGGGATCACTGGGTAGGGTAGAAGAGTCAGCACCCCTGATCCGGACAGGTGACGGGACTGACAAGAAGAGCGGGTGAAGAAAGGTCGATCCCGACCCTAGGTGAGACGGACCTGACACATTGGCGGGGAAGCGCTGGTGAGTAACTAGTTACAAGTGCACACATAGACCTCGGTGAAGGCTGGTTCATGAATAGTAGCTACAGATTGATGAAACAGTAACGGGAAGATCTTAGTGCCCCAAAGTCCTGGGGCAAGGACTAAAATAGTTTAGTACCCCTGCCTGGGAGAACAGGTTGGCTAGGGATAAGGTTAGGGACCGATAGTTAGCACCCCGAGCCTGGGAGGACAGGCAGGTTAGACTGCAATCCCCTTTAGAGGTAGGGGCAATAGCAGTGTAATAAGTATAGCTTCAGCAAGTAAACCTTCAATGCGCATTTACTTTCGCCTTTAAGACCTGCTGCAACATATGCTTAGAAAGGCATAGACACACACACACACTTTCTGCTTTGAAACTGCATCACTGTTGTCTGTCACTGTTGCCTGTCACTCTTTAAAGGTTTTTTGGACAGGAAATGAAAGCCTCAAACTTGTAATCATGATAATTGAAAATAAATCTCTTTTATTTACAACCCGCCTCGTGATTTCTTTGCTATTTCTCCTATCACTATTGATTTCCCTTGTTCCCCTCTCATTCTCATTCCCTCTTTCATGGAAAAACCATCCAGTTCTCCTCACACTAGTATGGGCTATCGGTGGGCTTGGTCCCATACTCTACTGCTCATACCTCCTGCGCTATGCCAAGGGCCTCCAATCAGTCACCGGACAAAGGTAGGGCTATAATCCCTACGGCCAAAAGGACCCTCGTCTGCCCACAACCCCCGATGAGTAACACCCCGGGGGTGGACGTTAAACAGGTTAGCGGCGTGGAAGATTATGCCCTGCAGTTTGGATCCCAAAGAGCCAGGAGTCAGACCTTGTTATGCACAAAAAGTATGTTAATCTCAGTTTTCAATAATCTCCTTCAGATAATGGAAAGAGGTCAGACAATCTTGTCATTACTACTAGATCTTTCAGAATCATTCAGTACCATTGATCATAAGGTGCTGTTTACATGAGCAAGACCTGGCAGGGCTAGATGAAATTGCTTTCATGTGGATCCTCTCTCTCATAACCCCTGCTCTAAGAGTAGACATACCCTTTGCCAGAGTGTAGTCTCATTAGACTCTCATGTAAAGCCAAAACTTCCACACAAACTTCCACGTGACTGATCTTTACAAAAATAAGACAGAGGATTTACAACACTCACTTTGCTTCTCTAGACGGGAAAAAGGACACTAAACTAACTAATGCCATAAGGGACCACAACTGTGATACCCTTGCTCACCCAACAATATTGTAAATCTATCTAGCTATACACTTCACCCAGTAGAACAGTCTGATTGTCTCAAGGAATCTCTTTCTGCCCCACCACCCCAATACACATGATACAGTTCTGCAGTGACCTGGAAGCCTACTTTCACCATCTCCAACTCAAGGAATATGCTTAGCACACCCAGGGGTGGATTAAAGAGCCTTGGGGCTCTGGGCCCCCCCTCTCCTCACTCCTACCAGTCTGTGGGGCCGACTGGCACACTGTGCAGCATCCGGTGTGGCCCCCTAGGGCCACAGACCCTAGAAGGCCACACTGGAGGCTGTACAGCACGTCAGCTGGCCCTGGCCCTGGAGTGGAGTGGCGTGGCCACATGCCAGCCCACCCCGCTCACAGGGGTGGGGAAGGAGTGCGGAGTGTGGCCTCTGGCCCAGGGCAGCCCCACCCCTTCCAGTGCCAGCAGGGCAGAGTTGGCACAGGCCCATGCAGGTTATCTACCCCTGACCACACCACTGAACAACACGCTAACCCACAGATACCTTCCTACAAATGCTACAAGAAAAAGAATTCTGCATGGACTCCTCCTGACAGTAGAAACAACAAACTAGGCTTTTACACAGAGTGCTTCCACCGACGTGCAGAAGCTGAGATTGTAGATGAGCAGCATCACTTGTCCCATAACCTCAGCCATGTAGAATGCAATGCCATCCACAGCCTCAAAAACAACTTTGACATTATAATCCAAGAGGCTGACAAAGGAGGTGCTGTAGTCATCCTGAACAGGTCAGACTACGAATGGAAGGCCACCAGACAACTCTCCAACACCACATTCTACAAACCACTATCCTCTGATCCCCCTGAGGAATACCAAAAGAAACTACAACATCTGCTTAAGAAACTCCCTGAAGCAGCACAGGAACAAATCTACATGGACACACCCCTAGATCTCCAAGCAGGGATATTCTATTTGCTATTCAAGATCCACAAACCCAGGAATCCTGGACACCCCATCATCTTGGACATTGCCACTCTCACAGCAGGATTGTCAGGCTATTTGAACTCTCTCTCAGGCTCTACGCCACCAGGATTCCTAGCTATCTTTGTGATAGCGTTGACTTTCTGAGAAAACTACAATCCATTGGTGATCTCCTGGAAAACACCATCCTAGCCACTATGGATGTAGATGCTCTCTACACCAACATTCCACACAAAGATGGACTACATGTGATCAGGAACAGTTTCTCTGATGATGACATTGCACGCCTGATAGCCAAACTTTGTGACTTTGTCCTGATCCACAACTACTTCAGATTTGGTGACGATCTATACCTTCAAGTCCGTGGCACAGCTATGGGTATCCGCATGACCCCAAAGTATCCCCAAAATTCTTATGGCTGACCTAGAACATCACTTCCTCAAATATCGTCCCCAAGTACCTCTCTTCTATCTATGCTGCACTGATGACATTTTCGTCATCTCGACCCATGGGAAAGAGTCCCTTTAAGAATTCCACTGGGATTTCAACAATTTCCACCCCACTATCAACCTCAGCCTGGACCAGTCCACAGAAGAAATTCACTTCCTGGACAACACAGTACAAATAAGTGATGGTCACATTAACACCACCCTATACCGAAAACCAATTGACACAATACATACCAACATGCCTTCAGCTTTCACCCTGGACACATTACATGATCCATCGTCTACACACAGCCAACCCCTAAGATACAACCACATTTGCTCCAATCCCTCAGACAGAGGCAAACATTCTTAAAACTATAGTACCTACCTGGGGAAGTGAAAAAACAGATTGACAGAGCCAGATAGGTACCCAGAAGTCACCTATTACAGTACAGACACAACAAAGAAAACAACAGATCATCACTGTTCATCATCTACAGCCTCCAGCTAAAATCCCTCCACACATCATCAAGGATTTACAACCTATCCTGGAAGATGATCCCTCACTCTCTTAAGCCTTGGGAGGCAGGCCAATCCTTGCTTAAAGAAAGCCCCCCAACCTGGAGCAAATATTCACCAGCAACCGTACATCATATAACAAAAACACTAACCTAGGAACATATCCCTGCAACAAACTATGTTGCCAAATCTGACCACACATTGACTCTAGGGACACCTTCGCAGATCCTAAACACATCAGCCACACAATCAGGAGCTCATTCACTTGCACATCTACTAATGTGATATATGCCATTATGTGCATTGGCCAAACCAGACAGTCCCTACACAAAAGAATAAATGGACACAAATCAGACATAAAAAATGGTAACATCCATAAACCTGTAGGAGAACACTTCAATCTCCCTGGACACTCAGTAGCAGACTGGAAAGTTGCCATACTTCAACAAAAAAAACTTCAACAACAGACTTCAGTATGAAACTGCAGAGCTGGAACTCATATGCAAACTTGACATAATCAGACTATGTCTGAATAAGGACTTGGAATGGCTAGTTTATTACAAAAAGTAATTGTCTCTCTTTACACATTCTCACCTTCTAATCAACTATTGTGAATGGGCCTCATCTATCCTAACTGAATTGATTTAGTTAACACTTGCCCTCCCCATTGTAACGTTTCTCACCCATCCTTGCATGTGTATATATACCTCCTAACTGTAGTTTCTACTTCATGCATCTGATGAAGTGGGGTGGAGCCCACAAAAGCCTGAAGCAATTTGATAGTCCTTAAGTTGCCACAGGACTCTCGTTGTTTTTGCTGTACACAGACTAACACGGCTACCCCTCTGAAATGAGTCTCATTAGACTCTCTGTTACAAGTTCCCCAGACATACTAGCAATAATGGTCAAACTTCTTTATAACATCTTTGACTGACAAGATATTACAGCCTTTCATTTCCACTGTGGACCTCATGAAGCCCTCCATGATCCATGCCTTTGTTTCTCTAAGATAAATTACTGCATTGCAGTCTTACCTTGAAGACCATTCAGAAGCATCAAACTGGTTAGAGAGGATTATAAATGCACTCAAACACTGGAGGGGAAATCATTTCTAGGTGAAACTGTTCCTCAATATAGTACCTAAGTTAGACAGCCAAAAGGTCACAAATGAAAAACATTAAGACTTTAGGGAGATCCATCACATAACGGAATTCATTCACTTCATGATTTTTTTTCTGCCAGGAATACATTTAAACCATAGCTTGATCAAATTTAGGATGTGTTGTAAAGTGCATCTCTCTTCAACGAGGCCACTAACTGCATTCTCTGGGCATGTCTACACTTGCAAGTTAGGTCCACCATTAAGTTGACTTAACTCCCACTCTTTAGGTCGACTTAACACTTAAGTTGACCTGTTAAGTTGATCTAATGCCGGTGTGGATGCCCTAGATTGACTTAATTCCCTAAATTGACCTAGGGCTGGGGAGAAGGAAGCCACGGCTCCCTTCTTCTCCCTGGCAGAAGGGAGCCGCAGCTCCCCGGCAGAAGGGAGTTGCGGCTTCCCCTGGGGACAAGGAAGCTGCAGCTCCTCAGCAAGAAGGGAGTTGCACATGGCTCCCTTCTGCCAGGCAGCTGTGGCTCTCTTCCCCTAAGCTGCTGCTCTCCGTTAACCTAGTCCATGCATGTGTGGATGCAGAAAGTTGACTTAAGATTTTAGTGTAGATGCTATAAGTCGACTTAACAGAGTTGACTTAGCTTTTCTAATGTAGACATACCCTCTGATATTTAGTCCACCAGCTAGGTTCTCTTGAAGGCAGGGTGATGTACATAAAATACACTGGTATGATCATAAACACTCCCACAGGATTCTTTCCTCCAACCAGCCAGAACAAATTACAGCCAAAGATGCAGTAGGTAAGTCAGGTTCTTACTGCCTTTCTCTGGACCCAAAGGGACTCATTTGGGGCACCAGGCACATGATTCAGTCCTAAGTTTTTTATGCTAGAAAAATAAAAATGGGCAAAAGTGACTTCATGGAACAGGAAACTTGCTTATGTCTAACATTTTGAAGCTGTTCTCCAGGAACTATGCCTTCTATCCAGGGACAGATCACTGCTAGATATTTCTGCAGCTGGGCTTCTCACCAAGAATTTTCCTCTTAGACCTCATTGGTAGATCCCCTTCCCATGCATGTGCTGGTATTTCATAATGACTTTTAGTTCTCTGGCTAGTAGGGGAATCTGCTGAATTTTTCAAGCTCTGCTAAGATCTGAATTTCTACTTGTAAGGAACAAATATAAATAAAACATTCTGCCTGTTGGTGCCAAAAGTTTAACTGATTGATTGTCTTTCAAATAGCTGTATTGACTGAAATATAGCCACAGAACAGGACAGCTAAAGGGTTAAGGCTGAAACATACAGTAGTTACCAAGCAACTTTCTTCCTTTAATGTACAACACTGTGTTATCAATATGCTGCTCAGCGATAGGAATGTATGACACAGTGAAGTGGACCCAAGAAGTGCAATCTGCTTTGTTTCCCTTACTAACGAGTGCTGTGCTGATCTGTGCGTTTTCATGAATAGCTGCAAATCATGGGACATGCATATATAAAAGCACATTTTGAGTTTTAAAAATCCAACTGATTTGTGGACTTGATGGACTTAATTATCTGTAGCTCTAGAATTCATGACATAAAGGTAGGAATTTCTGACTGTCCATAGATGCAAGCTTTGCAGTTCCTAGGGAATGTGGTTTGGCCACAGTAACTTCTTATAAGTATGACCTCCTGGCAATTCTGGATTCATACAGTAGTGGAGGCTTTTCTAGTATATCATTGGTCACTATCCATGAAATAAGAATAACACCTTACACTTACAGCGATTTTCTGAAAGATTCACACAGTACTGTGGAGTCCAGAGTACACAGACAATGTGGTTCAGGAGTAATGCACAGGCCTGGAACTGGTGAAGACTCTATCACTGGCAGTGGAGCAGATTTGCTCCCATTACCTATCAGTAATTTAAATATTTATTTTATAGTCTGCAACAGGATAGTCACAGAAAATGTAGCAGTAATCATCTCTGTAAATGAAACGTGAGGGAGTGAATTCTAAGCAGTATGACATCAGTGTACAAGCTGTTATGGCTGCATACGTATCTTATTTTTACCCCACTGAGGAGCATTTTTTCACCTGCCCTCCGACCCTCAAAATAAGGCAAAATGCAACATATTTCTGGTCTCTAATGGGATTGCAACTCTCAGACCAAACATGATTCTAACTTGCCAATATTGCTTTGTTAGCATCCTCAGCATCTCAGCAGCTGTTTGGATAGATCTGACAACACCTACTGGAAAAGGTTAAAGATAAGCTTACTTCATATCTCTGCAGCATCTTCTTTATGTTTTGTGAACATGTGCACGTTAGGAGAAGACACAGACTGCTCTCCCATTCAGAAAGGACACTCAACAGCCATCAGATGGTCTAGTCATCTGGGTTGGATGCTTTCCAGGGACTTAGAGCTGAAAGATCCTGCCAGCGGTATATTCCATTACGAATTCTCTGAGTCATTCTGCTCTGTTGGTCAAGTTTTAGTTCAGATGCAGTATGGCTGTTCTTATAAAGAGATAAAAAAATCCATATGATGAAAAGATATTCGGCCTTATTCTCCTCTCACGTCCATGAGAGACATAGCTTTGCATCTTTTACATTTTAAAATCCTTTATAAAACAAATTTCCAGAGGGGTTGCCGTGTTAGTCTGTGTACAGCAAAAACGAGAGTCCCATGGCACCTTATAGACTAACAGATTTCTTTGGGCATAAGCTTTCATGGGCTATAACCCACCTCGTCATTTGCATGCATCTGATGAAGTGGGTTATAGTCCACGAAAGCTTATGCCCGAAGAAATCTGTTAGTCTGTAAGGTGCCACTGGACTCTCGTTGTTTTTTATATAACAAATGACAGAAACCCAAATCACTTATAATTACTTATGTGCCATGAGAATATAAAGAAACAAAAAACTTTAGACAAAGAATAGAGGTTTATTACTAAGTCAATTATTAACAGAAATATACCAGTTAGGACTCATCGAGATTAAGCATAAAAATAAAACAAACTTACAATGATGTATTCAATGCGGTTATTGCCTGGGAAGTCCATAATAAATAGAGCTAGGCAATTTTTTTTCACTTTTTCCACTGAAAATGTAGTTTTGGTTCAACCCAAACTGTTCACTAATTTAATCTAAATTTGGCAACTAGTTTTTGCTTGGGGAAAAAAAAAGGAACTGAGGAAAGAGTTCTCAACACTGACTACCCAGTGAGGAAAGAAGTCCTCTTGGGTATTTACCTAAATTCTATTAGGTTTGCTTTTAATGTTCATAAGCATCCACATGTTCTTCCATTACTGCTAAGTGTCCTTCTACATTCACCCCAGCACTCCAAACTGACATGTTAATAACATGCTTTTGTTAGATTGACCTTTCCTTTGATATGTTCCAACCTGTCTACATTTAAGGCACAATAAAAGTCCATTTTAGTTATTTGGATGAGATCAATACCAAAATGTGTTTACCTGAGTAAACTGTGTACTAAGAGTCATATACATCAAGTATACTAGAAACCACTGACAAAAATTCTGATAGCACATAGTTGCAGTCCTTTCTTGTTGACCTTAGTTCCCTCCTCTTGCAGCACAGCAGTGTGAAAATATTTCTGGTCTACAACGGCCACGTTTTGAACTCCCACTGCTGTCATCACTAAAGAGAGATAGAAAGCATGTAAGTGAAAAGAAAATACTCTATGTTTAGCAGTCAGCAGCCTTCTCAATCATTTCACTTACAGTATGGAATATTATTTTATACACTTGCCAGATGCTCATAGATTGAAATTCTGACAGAGATGAACCAAGACCCAAAGGAGTGCACATAAAGGAGTGATGCACAGGAGCACTGTAAACTTATGGCTAGGCCCCAGTAACCTGAGCTGGATGACAGTCAATATACCCATCACGTGACAGGATCAGTACCTACCATAATGGCCTGAATTTCAGTTAAGGCCCGTCAGTGCATTCCAGTATTATCCTTGTATTTCATGAGCTAGCTTTTCATCTAGAACACCAAAGCTGAAAAATCTGTGGCAGTCACTTGCAGCAATCTTTGTAAATATAATGTAAAGCATATTTTAATTATTGTTAGTGTCTTTAGTAGATGTTCACTTTTATTAATTATTATCAAAGGAAGGATGCTCTTGTGATTAAGGCATTAAGGCATTGGGCTGGGACACAGGTTCAATTCCCAGCTCTGCCACAGACTTCCTATGTGACCTCAGCAAGTCTCCATCTCTGCGCCACAGCACCCATCTGTAAAATGGGGATAACTGTATTTTCTCTCTCCCACCCTCTATTGGTTTTGTGTACTTAGACTATAAGCTCTTTGAGAATGAGCCTCTCTTACAACGTATTTGAATGCTGGCAAGCATAACACAGTCTCAGTCACGGTAGGGGCAGCTAAGCACTAATGTAACATTAATAAATAATATTGTCCTCTGCCAAGTGATAGCAGATGTCAGTTTCCTATTGGAGGAGAAATTAGTAATGCGAGGTCTGGATATATTCTTAGAATAACTTGTGGGCTTTTTTTAAACCTCAGACCTAGAACACCGGTGTCGCAAACAGCATGAAGGCAAGTTTCTTTGTGGGGATCTCAGCCCAGATACCAGTGCTCAGTTCCCAAGGAGCTGTTCTGCTTCAGGAATACACTGTAATTAGCGGGATTAACCAGAAATCAAATTTCTTACTGCTTATTGCTCCCCCGGAAAGAATATGCAACAACAAAACTAACAATAATACTGCTTTTCTTCAAAGACTAAAATCTTGCCCGCATGTTAGGAAAAAGAATTTGTAAAACTATGTGTTACTGCACATAATCAGCTCCTATACCCCAAAATCCAAAGGGGTAGCCGTGTTAGTCTATTGTAGAAAGACAACAGAGTCCTGTGGCACTTTTAAAGACTAACAGATTTATTTATCGTGATAAATAAATCTGTTAGTCTTTAAAAGTGCCACAGGACTCTGTTGTCCTCCTATACCCCTGTCACTGAAAGACTGTTCCCCACACCACATTCTAGTGGTATGCCATGCTAGTTTTAAATTTCCCAGTTTACAGAACTTTCAGCTGTCTTCTTGAGAAACTGTCCTACAGCCTAATTCATGTCAAGAAGATACATGCAACCACTTAGCGTAAATCAGTACATTTCGAGGACAATAATGATCTAATACAGTACAATCTAGTAAAAATATATAAGTTCTTATTAGGACAATAAGAGACAATACAGTGTGACGATCCTCCCCAATTTCTGACCAGGTTTTTGGAAGAAAGGAAGAGACCACCTTGAAAAAAATCTATATCCCAAGTTTTACCATGGGCCCTCTAGCACATGAAGGGCAGGGCTGCAGCAATGAAGTGTTATGTAAAAGCTCAGAGAGGGAGAACATGTTGAGAAATTTTGAAAATGCATTTGCCTGGTACAAAAAAGTACCAAGTGGACTTTTTCTATGTATAAAATTATTCCCTCATTATCCCAACTTTGCTTTTTCTCATTCTTCTCTAGTGGTGCTTTTGATCTGATCAATTATGACTTTCTCTCTGGCCAGCAGGTACAATTCCTGAAGTCTCAAATATCTCACTTGCCAGGTTTCACTCCTAACTAACTGCTCTTTTTGGTGACCAGCATCCCAGTCTTTTCCCTTAGGTTGTCTGGGCAGCTGGGCTTTGTGGAGCTAAAAAGTCCTTCTCATGTGACACTCCACTATAAAGCTCTTGAAATGTAAAAACAGAATCTCAGCTTCTACTTTTATAAAGTAGCTATTTCTCTCTAACTTTTGAAGACAGCCTTGAATGGAAACTCTTCATTGGAGCTGAAAGTTTGCTGCTCTTCCTCCCAGCCACCCAAGGGAGGCCTTTGGGGTTCAGAAAAACATAGCCATGGATCATCTGAGTTTTTCAACGATCTCATGTCAGTTCACAGTTGTCCAGGGGTGGAGCCAATGAGACTAGAGCTGCTGCAAGTTGATTGGGACTGACCAACTCTACTGATGAGTTGACGCCATGAATTGTAGCTTAATAGAACAAGAGGCCACATGGGCTAGTGAACTAATTATTTTCAGCCTTTTTTCATTTGCAAACCCCTAAAAAATTTCAAATGGAGATGTGGACTCCTTTGGAAATCTAAGACACATAGTCTGCAGACCCTCAGGGATGTATGTACAAGAGGCTGAAAACCACTGAACTAAACAAAGGACTGTGAACAAGAAATTAATCCCAGTGAGGAACCGAATCCTTCTGTGACCTTTGCTTAGTCATATGATCTCACTATATATTTGGAAAGTGGCCACCACATTGTGGGTGCCACCATATACAAATATTTTTTCTATTTTTCCACTGAAAAAGGTGGGGGGTGGAGAGGAAGGAGGGAGGGAGGGAAGAGGGTAATGGTCCTTTACAAGTTTAATTGAAAAAATATTCAGGGAGAAGGGGGGACTCTGCCATTGAATTTTTCATTTTTTCAAAAAGTCCTTTTTATGAAGAAAAATAATTGTTTAAAAAAACCAAAACAGGAGACTGTACTCTTAATGGGCTGTGCTACATCCTCTTTAGTTTCACTGTGGCATGTCTGTTTCACAGGGATGACAGTCCCTAGGGTGAAGCTTTTGGGCTCAAGAGAAGAATGTTGTTTTTGAGTGAGGCCACAAATTTAGGCATTAAAACACAATGCAGTATACTCATCTCTGCACAGACTGTTCCCAAATAATGGAGCTACAGAAGGCCCTGGCAAAATTCTCTGGCAATATGATCACCAGGGTGACTCTGCACAGGCTGACAGCTAAAGATGAAGGATGGGCTTGTATGATTTAGTCCAATTTACACAAATTCTGTGTCTATGCTGTTGAAAAAGATTATGGTGCTAGGCGTTAGAATTGCAGATATAAGCTGAATTGCTGCAACAGGCCACATTACAGGCAATAAATCAAACAGCATTCACTATATCACTTATATTAAGATATTTTTCAAAGAGATAATACAGGTGCGAGTGTTTCTGCAAACTCGAAAAATCCAAAGTTTCTGCCAAGAATCCAAATGAGATTATGCAGCATGTTATGGCCTGTGTCCCACTGAGTTAGTCTAAAAGAAGACACTTTCAGGATATTTTCCCTGAAAGCCAATCAAATTTTTCTTTGCTTTCAGTAATTTTTTCCAATTACTCTCCTAACACTAACCTTTATGCCACCCATACATGGCTCCTCAATTCAGTTTAGGTACAGTTTGAATTCACTTCCTTTTTGCTGACCTCTACAAAAATCATGAATAGCCATGACAAGTGCCAAAAAGCAAACACACTTTGCCAAACCTCTCAGCAGATTTGTTAGAGCAGTTTGGAAATAAGCTTAAAACAAAAATAGGATTTGAAATATTACAAAAAAAAAAAGCACTGATTGTAGCTATTCATGTACCAGGATCAGTATCTGATTCTGTAAAATATTCAGGATCAAGGGGTATCATCAGTATTCTAATTCATATAATTGAAAGCGATCGGACAATAAATATATTTCAGAAGTATGTTTATTTTTGCACAAATTGTTGCTGCATTTTTTAATTTGTCTGTGTAAGTATTTGTGTTGCATTTGCCCAATAAAATACTATAAAATTAAAAAAGTTTCAAAGTAATGTAATTATATATTCCAAATATTGTATTAAACATTCACATCTTATTCCTCTGTTTCTGCCTTGCAGATTTGGGCCCTGACCTTGCAAAGAAGGCTTAATGTATGCGTGTGCTTTAAGTCTTTGAAAGATCAATGCCTTAGACAAATATCCTTCCCACCCCCTTTAAATCAGCAATATGAAGTCAATGCCATATTTGAATACTTTGTCACCATTATCAATCTTACAGTTGGCTGGAAAAGACGGAAGCCATTTCTTTTCCCCAGTTCACATTCATCACTAGGCTTCTGCAGTGGTTAAAGTATAATTCGATGGGCCCCGGAACCCTCCTACTCTCCAGGCCCCCTTCCTGTATTGTCTGGGCCCCCTTCATGCATGTGTGGGCCCCAGCCCAGGTAGGCATTTGCAACCACTTCTCAGTACCACATGTATTGGTTATCGCTCCATAAAAATATTTATAATTATATATGGCGTTTATGTCTATAGCAATTCTTGTCACAAACTAGCAAACACTGCATAGCACAATAAGTATTGTGATTAACAACGGTGGGGCGTAGGACCTGCCAGCAGCCAGGGCAGGGCGGAAAGTGCGTTCCGCCAGATTTTTCTATTTTTAGGGGCCCCAGAACTCTGGTCCCACAAATTTGTGGGCCCCAGAACTGCGTTCCAGTGCATTCCCCCTTACTTTAACCCCTGGGCTTCTGATCCTGTACCATTCGAGTAAATGTGAATTTTTCCATTGACTTAACAAATACAGAATCAGGTCCTAATGCCCCAATCTTGTAATCTGTTGCTTGTGGCGAAGACTTCTGCATTTATGGTCCCCCATGGACTCTATCGGTCTGCGTACAGTTGCTGAGTTCTGCCCACATTCAAGTTGCTGTTTAGTAACTGACCTTTCAGATGGATGTTTATCTCCTCTAAAGCAATCTTATCCAGATGGCTAGACCCTGAAGGCTTAGCACAGCCATCTGAAGTCAGGGGTGTAGTACCAATAGAGACAAGAACCCAGATTTTACAGTACACTCCTCATCACAATATCTGAGCAAGTCCATTGTACTGGCCTGCCTCACTGTGCATTTACCCTCCAACACCTCAAATTTCTGAGTGTCTCAGCACACCTTAAATATTTTGAAACATACCAAAACCTTGTGATGCATCTGAATCATCTGATCTTCTAGCTGAAGATGTCAGACAGCAGAAGGTTAATGCATTATCCAAGTGTAGAAAGCAAATGCTGTAGTTTAAAAAATAATAGCTGAGCAGCAATTAATAATTTAAAACCAAAAAAAATTAACTATGGCTGGTGCCTTGGGAGTTTTAATTCATAGAAGTATTGAACTTTGTAGTTCAACAGTTAAAATTAATTAAGTGATGTACTTTTGAACTTAATAATGAAGTTCAGTTTTCACTTTTCCTTCCTGAGACCAAATATTAGTGCACAGTGCACAAATTGTAAAGAATACTGAACCTATAACTTACTGTACAGAAAGGACACTAATCCCAAAATGAAACTTACTGAAAATACTTGCAATTATTTTAGCTTTGTTTTATCCTTGTCTAAAATGATCACACTTGTACTAGTTTACACAAGAACATTTAAAAACCTTTAAATGTTAAAAAAAATAAATTAAAATGCAGTTGTCATCCGTTCTATTTCTCCTGGAGCTGGACACTTTGTTGTGTTATAATAAATGGTGACATTAGTTCATATCATGTGATTAAAAAGGATTCATCGCACATTAGAGCCCATAATCGCAGCCTATAGTCTCATTTTCACGTTTCTCACTGGCATATCCTACTTGACCCTGCTTACAGTAGCACTTTTATTATACTGACTAAAAGGACAAGGGATTGAGCAGAAACAAAAAATGCAAGGGTGAAAATTGCTTTCACACTCACAGCTATGTGATCAGTACTGTTATAGCTGTAGATGAATAGAAAAAATCTGGAGCCTGATCAACAGCACTTGATAGAAATCTCCATCTTCCAAAAAATACCTTCCTGATATATTTAAATAAATCGAAACAACCCAAGCGGGGAAGAAATATTTGCCTTTACAGAAATATAGGACATCTACTCAAGAAAACTTGATTTAATATATCCACTACATACACCATTACTGTGTTTACTGAGGTTAATTCTCTTTTTGTCGTGTAAGCAGTATATGGTGCTGACAAATATCAAAGGGTTAATGTCTACAGTATGGTGTTGACTTACAATTTGTGGGAGAAAGCTGTCTGTAAAAGAAAGTTCCAAAGGGGTAGCCGTGTTAGTCTATTGTAGAAAGACAACAGAGTCTTGTGGCACTTTTAAAGACTAACAGATTTATTAATCGCATGAGCTTTCGGAGCTTTTATAGTTTGTGTATTTACTTCCCCACCCCCAACTGCTGAAAAGCAAACAATGGGTTATAAAAACTGTTCAGTAATAGGATACAAACTAGTTCATTGGGAAACTGAGCCTTCTCCAAAACTTGGGAAAAATCTGCATACAAATGAATCGGAACCTTCATGGTTCAGATCCAACTAGTACAAACAGAAAGTGATGCTCTAGGGAAAAAAACTTTTGTGTTTCTGCAGAGTGGCATCTAAAACTAAAATAGACTTCTTTAAAAATAAAACCGCATGACAAAATATTGCATGAGAAAGTATTAAGGAGTGACGCAACTCTGGCACTACAATGAACAAATCAAAAGCAAGGATTGCTTGAGTTCATATCTTGATAGGTTCGTTTCTTTGGAACTGTGAGGTAAGCTGACAAGCAGAATCAATTGCCCCATGGATCACTGACAATACTTACATTATATGTCATGGACAACTATGGGTATAAAAGTTTAATAAGAGCCTGCAGAGATGGCAAAATAATTCTAAAACATCTACACTTAGTTAGTGATGGAAAAATCATATTAGATTATTCTAGAGCATCATTCTGCTAATGCAACAATATCCCCTATAATGTGTTTTCCAATAGTTTATCCACACAGTTTTTAAAAGACTCATGCAATGGGGCTCCCATTCTTTCCTTCCACACTCTGATAAATTTCAGGATAATCTTTCTTATAGTGAACTGTAATTTAGGAGTTTCCATTTCAGCCAGTTCCTGTTACTCATAGTTATACTCATGTTAAAGCTCTGAAATTATCTCTAGCCCATCTTCTCCCTTAGTAGTTAAATAAGAATGGGCCTAAAGCCTTTCCATATCCTAGACATTACCCATAACTTGATACACTGACCTTCTAATGAGTGTTTACTAAACCAATTTGAATTAGTTTTTTCGAGTAAAAATTTTGTGAAATAGTATCAGAGGCTTTACTGAAATCCAGCTGTGTGACAGATCCAGCGCCAATTCTCAATGACTGCAATTTTTCATTTCTTTGGGGGGGGGGGGGGACAACACAAAGTTATCAAGTTTGTCTGGCAAGATTCATCTTTATAAATACATGCTGCTTATAGTCAGTCCATGGCTCTCCTAGTAGAAATTCTTTTTTCATTCAGACCTGCCAACATCATTCTTCTTTCTTATTTGGAAAAGCAGTATAAGAGCGAGGCTTTCCTCAGCTCTTCCAGCGTCTTCCCATTTGCACAAGATTTTTCAAGCTTCATTTGTATAAAAAATGCAATGGAGGATTCCCTTAATAATCTATAGCATATTAACACTGAACTGGATTTTTCTTAGATTTTTAAAGTAGCCCTTACCTGCTCTTTATCAATTAATTATTTTTGGTGGATTTTTTTTAAAAACATTTTTAGTATTTTTCTTGTAGAAAATATTTGTAAGACTAAGTTCAAAAAGCCAGATCTCAGGCCCTCATTGCCTTGGCCCTCTGCACTGTTTTCCATACTATTGATTACTCCCTCCACCTCAGTATCACCTTTTTCCTTGGCTTTAATGTTATCGTTCTACGTTGGTTCTCCCATCTCCGAACCTGATACTGCAGAGTCCCCCTCAGAGTAAAATCTTGCTAAATCTACCCCTCCATGAAGGGACCTTGGGGGCTCTTTGCCTAGCTTCCTTATTGCTTTTTCCTCCATACATCATCATCTTTATTCTGACAACTCAGAAATCTACCTGTGCATGCCTGACCTGTTTCCTTTGGGCTACTCCTAAATTTTGGCTGGTCTTTCTGACATTTCTTCCTGGCTGTCAAGCTGTTAATGCAGCGAGAGTTGAGCTACATATTTTGCCTTCTACGCCCTTCCCACTTCCCCTTTTCCCTATTACTATTACTCTGGACATTATCCCAACTTCCCTGGTACCTCAGCTCATAACCTCTCCTCTCTGCTTCCCACATACACAGGCCAGGTCCAAATCTTCCTATTTCTTCCTCTCCAGCATTTGAAAGTCCAGTCCTACCTCTCTGTCCCCACTGCTACCACCGATGTCTATGCCCCATTCTCTTCTATCTTGACTAATCAGCCTTTTCTTCCCTTCTGTCTGACTTCCCCACTACCACATAGCATTTTTAATGGACTGCAGAGATGCAATCACTATAATTATCGTCCTATGCTTAAAAGACCGTATCATCCATTCTTCTAATCCATCCACTGATGTCCACCCCTTTCCTACCATATCAAGTTTGAACTTCTTATACCCACATTCAAAGTTCTGTATATCTTCCCTACATATCTGACCTAGGCTAGTACTGCATCACCTCTCACTCCCTTCTCCCTACCAATTACACCAGCCTAAGTTCCCTCTGTGCCTGCTATTCCCATGACCATCTCCAATTTTTTTTCCATATCAACCTTTATGCATCACATGGCCTCCAGCTCCAGTCCACACGACCACTGTTCTCTCTCTCCTACTTGTTTTTCGGTGCTCATTAGAAGTATCCATAATAATACATTTTTAGAAATACATTGAGCAGCCAAGTCGCGCACCCAGACTAGGCTAAGTAATTGATCTTATTGCTGTTCTCTTGGTCCTTTCCCCCACCCCCCATCTTCTGGCTATTGCTATCACCCTCACTTGTCATACCCAGTCAAAATGGTCCTCCTTGGGCCAGGGGCTGTTTAATTCTCTTCATTATGTAAAGTGCCCAGCACACTTTCCCCTGATCTATCCCCTCCACTCAGATTTGCAAACCCCTGAGACATTCTAGCTACATTTTCTTCCACCACCAACTCCAATCTCACATGGTAAGAACTGACTCCCTATTCATCATTCTGTGACCTCCCAGTCTAGCCTTCTCTTTCATCCCACTACCCCCTTGTCCCTGGCCTTGGCATTATCAAATCTACTGTCTCCTTCTGCCACAGCAGTCCTGTGTCTAACTCCATTTATTAGAGACACATGGCTCTAATACTCACTCATCCATCAATCATCATCATCATCATCATCATCATCTCAGAAAAGACCCTTGTCCAGATCCTGATTATTTATTTCCTTTTCTCCTCCAATCTCCTCTGCTCTGGTCTCCCAAACTCCCTCATGTCCCCCATTCAATCTACCCAAAATGAAGTCACAATAATTTTATTCACCATGGTGCATGCCTCCTCCCATTCTGACTTCCAAGACACATTAAACCAAAACACACTTCTGGATAAGTGGCCTCCTGCCATGCCAGATGTGTGCCACAAAAGCCACATTTTGTCATGAGCCCTTATTAGCAATGAGATTCTCCACCACCACTGAGAGAGAAATAAGGCACACTTCCCTTGAGTTGCACAATGGATTAGAGCTCTTTGAATACATTAAGCACCTAACAATAGAATAAAGAGCAAATTACATTTGAAAATAGAATGGCTGTTTTTCCCACTCTTCCTTAAATGAATAGCTTTTAAAGACTCATCAACATCTAAGAATTCATGCATTACATTTTTCTTTAACGTGAAATGCTCTGAAATGTGCTTTGCTTAATGTTCTTGAGTATTCACACAGTAAACAAAAATGTGGTTACATCAACCTTTCATTGTATGTGGTGTCAATTATGCATTTGAGTCTTTGTTATATATTGATTGTAAGCTTGGTCACATGACTATCTCAGACACCGAACACAATGGAATACAGACAAAAACCAAGTAGTCCTGTGGCACTTTGAAAGACAAACAAATTTATTTATCACATGAGCTTTCGTGGGAGAAAATCCCACTTAGAGGCTCTCTACTTGTTAGCATCACCAAATTTGCTGGGGAAAAAAAAAAGATCTTAAACACTTACCTTTCATTAGAGAAGAATAAACCTTAATAAAAACACCTCTGATGTTTATCTTTCCCATGTCCCCCAATAACATGTTAATTTAGGCACTTACAGAATTAGCTGTTATTCAGAGAGTTGATTTTAATCATATGAGGGTTGCATTTAAAATGAATTCATTGAAGCTATATACTCCTATAATCCTGAATATCTTCCCTGTTGTTGTCTGAAATGCATTTTCAACTAGCTGAGAAATATGTAAAAAGTGCACTGTATTTTGTGCTAACTAATTCACAAGCTGTTTTATCTGCTCAAAAAGCAAACATAAAACCACACACACCTGGTAAGCCAGATTTTTAAAAAAAAATTCTTGGGATATTGAACAGTTTCAAATGCTGTTGACAAATGCATGCAAGGTATGCAATAGTATTATGGGTACTCGGCTGATATGTTTATCTGTTTTTATTGGTAGTTCCTTTTTTTTTTTTTTTTTTTTTTGATGTTTGAGCCAGCATTATGTGAGACAAACCCAGCAGAAACAATAGCAATAGATATAGAAAATGTCAATTTTGCTTCTGATCTACAGCAAGAACAAAACAACCAACCCCCCCCCCCCAAACCCTAACTAATTTGAGGTCTTATTATAATATAGGAACATAATTAGAACAATATCTGCATAGGACTTGATCCAAAGTGCACTAAAGGCAAAGGAAGTCTTTCCACCAACATCAATAGGCCTTGAAACAGGATCATTGTGGCTGCGTTAAGCTCAATTATAATATGAAACTTTTTGATAAATTAAATAGCACATATATTGCATTTATATATTGCATTTATATAATTCAGGTATTAGAAAAAAGCTGTAAATAATTAAATTATTTAATATTTTAAAGTGTGATTTCTATTAAAGGAATTAGCAATACATCACACACGGAATTATAGAAAGTTAAGGCTGGAAGGGAACTCATTAGGTCACCTAGTGTAGGCCCCTACACTGATGCAAGATTAAGTATTATCTAGATCATCCCTGACAGATGCTTGTCCAGTGACAAGAGATTCCACAGACTCCCTAAGTAATTTGTTCCAGGGCTTACCCATACTTAACAGTTAGGAAGTGTTTCCTATTGCCTAACCTAAATCTCACTTGCAACACTTTAAACTCCAAAGGGGTAGCAGTGTTAGTCTAGTTCAGCAAAACAAACAAGAAGTCTTGTGGCACATTTAAAGACTAACAAATTTATTTATTGCATGAGCTTTCGTAGGAGAAAATCCCACTTTGTCAGATGTTTGAAGATGGTGAATTTACAGAATGGGAGGAAAATAAATGCTTCCCATTATTTTCCTCCCATTCTGTAAATTCCGCACCTTCAAGCATCTGACAAAGTGGGATTTTCTCCTATGAAAGCTCATGCAATAAATAAATTTGTTAGTCTTTAAAAGTGCCACAGGACTCCTTGTTTGTTTCACTTTAAACTCGTTATTTCTTGTTCTGTATTCAGTGGATAAAACAGAACAATTTAGCACCCTTCTCTTTAGAACAATCTTTACATACTTGAAGACTATCATCATGTCCCGACTCGGTCTTTTTTCTTCCAGACTAAACAATCCCAATATTTTCTAAACCTGTATTCATTTTTATTGTTGTTCTCTGGATTTTTCACCATTTTTATCTCCCTCTTTCCCAAAGTGTGGTACCCAGAACTGATCACAGTACTCCGGCTGAGGAGAGATATGATTGCTCTCTACAAATACATTAGAGGGATAAATACCAGAGAGGGAAAGGAGTTAAGTGCCAAAGGGGACACAAGAACTAATGGATATAAACTGGCCATCAACAAGTTTAGATTAAAAAATAGATGAAGATTTCTAATCACCAGAGGAGCAAAGTTCTGCGAGAGCTCCCAAGGGGGCAAACACACATAACTGGCTTCAAGACTGAGCTTGATAAATTTATGGAGCAGATGTTACGGTACGACATAGTGCCATCATTCTGCTGGAGAGCCCATGAACTGTGAGATATTTGGAAACATGTTTATTTTGGAAGTAATGCATCATTTGTACTTTCCATTGTCTGTTTCTTTATGCAAATCAATAAAATACATTCTATGCAACAACAGAAAGGGATCAAAAGGGCATAAGTTTTCAAAGATAATGGCCAATAGTTCTGCAGTCACACGAGCCAATTCCCTCAGAACCCTAAGATGTATTGCATCCAGCCCTACAGACTGTGTATGTCCAGCTTTTCTGAATAGTTCTGAACCTGTTCTTTCAGCACTGAGGGATGATCACCGTCTCCCCTTTCTGTGCTGCAGTGGAGTAGTCTGGGAGCTGTCCTTGTCTGTGAAGACAAAGGGGGGGAAAAAACAAAAACCAACCTGAGTACTTCAGCTTTTTCCACATCATCTGTAACTAGGCTGCCTCCACCCACTCAGTAAGGAGCCTGTACTTCCCCCGTCCTCCTCCTTTCACTAACGTATCTACAGAAACCCTTGTTACCCATCACATCCCTTGCCACCTGCAACTCCAACTGTGCTTTGGCCTTCCTGATTTCACTCCTGCATTCTTGAGTAGCTATTTTTATACTCCTCCCTGGTCAACTGAGCAAACTTCTGTTCTTGAAAACTTCCTTTTCGCGTTTAAGCTCACTGAAGACTTGTTAAGGCAAGCTGTTCACCTACCGTATTTGCTATTCTTTCTGCACACTGAGATGGTTTGTTCTTGCACCCTCAATAAGGTTTCTTTAAAATACAGCCAGCTCTCTTGGACTCCTTTCCCCTTCATTTTAGCTTCCCAGGGGATCCTGCCCATCAGCTCCCTGAGGGAGTCAGTCTGCTTCTCTGAAGTCCAGGTCTGTAGTTTGCTGTTCTCCTTTCTTCCTTTTGTCAGGATCCTGAACTCTACCATCTCATAGAATGCTGTCCAGGTTACCACCCACTTCTACTTCCCCTACCAATTCTTCCTTCTTTGCAAGCAGTGGGTCAAGATGAACACACAGCCCCTACTTGGTTCCTTCAGCACTTGCACCAGGAAGTTGTCCGCAACACTCCAAAAACTTCCTCTCTGTAAACTTCATGTTGGAGTGTTTTTAAATAAACTTTCTCCCACCACCCTCTATATAATTAGCAGACCATGAGCAGAAAAATAAATTTTGGAAATGTTTATCCTTATGAAAAAATGTTATATTGCTATTTTCACATCTAACGTTGTGCCAACTCCTTTCATTTTCATACTTTAGATAGGAAGAAAGAGGTGATGAGGTGGAATAAATTCTTAAGCTTGGGAATGAAGTCTGGGGAGGTTCTTGACACCAATATCACTGTGGAAGATGCAGTATGGCTCCTGTTCCCATATTTCATCTCAGAGCCCAGGAACACGAGGAGCAATGAGACAGGAAAAAGACAAAGCAACATCTCTCCAAGAAATTCATATGGCGCCAAAACCAGATTGTGCCATGGTTGGTTCTAATTTAGAGATTTGGGTGAATTAGAAATCAATGTTCAGTTGGTTTTGTTCACACTCTTTTTGTGTCTGTTTTTCATGTATGTTCCTACACCCAATTTTAAGGCCTGTCAGGTGAATTAAACAAAATTTTGTTTCATCAGGAAGCTGTCGACTCCCTGCTTTTCCCAGCGTTTATCCAAAACCAAGAGTACCGAGTGCTTTGCAGCCAGTTAGTACAGCCTGATACTAGCAGAAGTGAAGCATTGTAAGCGTGGTGCTAGGGCTCATGATTGGTGTCTTCAGCAGCTCAAATTTTATCTTTTTAGGACATCCTTTACTCCCTCTCATTTTGTGAGCTAACTAGGAAACTCAGTTTTGACTAGAATACAAAGTCAGACAAACTATATAAAATATTCCCCTGATTCACCAACTGTTAGAGATCTAATCGCATCCCACTCAGTTAGCATCATTACTGAATAGGGATACATAATAAAAAACTGAGATCCAGGCAATAAAGAGTGTCTTGATAGATGACTGTGGTGTTGAAACAGAGACATGGGGAGAATGTGGAAAGCTAAAAAGTGTAACTGGTCTGACATAGCTCTTTTGAACAACTGACACCATTACATGGATATTTTAGCTAATTCAAACTCCAGGGATTGCATTCAGGAGTAAATGGTTGAAACTATTTTGCCTGTGATAAGCAGGTGGTCAGACTAAATCAGTGGTTTTCAAACTTTCTTTTTCAGGACCCAGATGAAAAACAATGATTTATGCCCACATCTTTCAGCCATGCATTCGTTTTTCAGTGGTGGCAGCAGTGGGGCACTGCAACCCAGTACCTGAAGGTCTGAGAGACAGAACTGGGTCCTGACCCGTGTTTTGAAAACCACTGGACCTAATGCTCTAATGGTTCCTTCCTACTTGGGAATCTGCAAATGAATTCTACCTTCCTAAATTCCATGAGCTGTTCGAAATGGATATTCTTATGACTGGTCTCCTTTTGCATTTACCCCTCTGCCTCTGTCCACCAGTGCCACCAGCCTCAATACCTAGTTTGCATCCCTAATCTCAATGGCCAGACTATCTTGTCTCATTCAAATCCCTCCTAAAAACTCAACTCAGCCGTCTTACCCCAGAGAACTGAAAAGTTGGGTGGAGGAAGGTTAGGCAAAAGATGTAATCATAGCTTACTGAGTTAAGAAAGAGATGAGGTTTTTACCCTTGTCCTTCTCATCCCCATCTTCCCCATCCCTTTTTTTCTGTTGATGAACCTCCATTGTATCATGTTAAATTTTCATTTTTCTGGGCATGGACCATGAGCTAAAATGTTTGCTGTGGACAGCAGTTGTTCAAGATAACAGAGATATCAAACATACAATACTCACTGCTGAATTAAGTCAGAACAGCCTCAAGATGTTTAATCTAAGACTTTTAACACCACGCAGTTCAGGACATGTTATTTTTCAAGCTCCAAATTTGTGTTCAGGATCTCGGAAAAATAACACATGAAGGCTGCAGACTATTCTAATCTACACCATCTCACTAGGACACCTTGGACTCTTCACAAATAGAGGATAACCAGAGTACAGCATGCCCCAGCCATCTCCCTCCCTGCCTGCTATACAGAAGAAGGGTGGCTGTACACAGATTGGGGATTTCCCACATCTGCAAATCTCCAAAAGGCAATTTCAATTTCCTTTCTGCCACCTGGGCAGTACAAAAAGCAGAGCTGAGCGAAAAATCTAGTCCCCACATCACCATTTGATTTTTTGAGGTGCCATACCATACTGTTGGGTGCTCAAAGAATAAATCTTTATTTCTGTCAAATAGTTTGTAATGTTACAATGCACTATTAGACATTTGCCACATTTTACTCCAAGACTGGATGCATTAGAGTAGTGGATTAAGGGATTCTTGGCATAATCTTCATCTCATGGAAGGTCCTTTTGCCTGAAAGACAACAAAGTGAAAGGTCTTCTACAAATTATTTTCTAAAAATAAACTTGGAAAACTAATTAAGAACTGCCAGACTGGATCAGACTTGAGGTCCATTTAATCTTCAACATTGTCCATTCTTGGAAGTTTCAGGGGGAAGTTAAAAAAACTCCTGCAGCATGGCAGATGAAAGTTAACCAACACTCATGAAGGTCTCATCCTAATTTCTCAAAGTTATTGTTTTAAATGCGCAAGGATGATGTTTAATATCCCTTCTCAAGTTTTGTTGCCATTAGTTGTAACTCAGGATAGTCTAATTTTCCATATAAATGTTCAATCCCCCTTTGAATCTTTCTAATTTACTGGCATAAATTGTCACGGAGACAAAGAGTTTCCTAACCTAATTGTGAGTGGAAAGAGTATTTTATTTTATCCAATTTAAATTTGCTATTTAATTCATTGAGAGTCCACTTGTTCGTTAGAATTGGGAGGGCAGATGCTCCCCATCTTCATTCTTCATATGATTCATTATTTTGTAATAAAACTGATTAAAGATGTCTGAAATTTTGTTTATTTAATAGAAAATTAGACCAAAATTAATAAAAACAGAAGAGGCAAAAATAGTTAACTAAAATTTTAAAATATACACAGGAAAAAATGAGACTAAAGTGTGGCCCAACCATCTTTCTTCCTCTCCCTATATATGCTTTTTGTCTATGGCCTTTTACTAAAATGAAAGCTCTTTGGAGCAGGGATTTTTTAAAAATACGTATTTGTACAGCAAACTTAGCATAAAGGAGACCCTAAGCAGCACAGTTATATAAATAATTATTGCATTGTAGATTTATGTTTTTAGTATTTTAAAAAAATGCTTCGCCAAGGTTAAATGTTGAGGTTAACTACAAAACTACTTTTTGCCCAAGTAAAAGTTAACTCTTAGAAGTCTTCGTTGTGCTTCCTATCATACGCCAATAATTACAAAAGGCTGGGTTTGCTTTTATAACATGCATTTTCTTTCCAGAATGTCACTGCATACAAATCATCATTTTAATAGAAAAAACAGTATTACTATTTACAATTTCCAAAACAAAACTTTTGTTTTTTTATAAAATTTGCACTATAAGTTGTATTTGCATTGCATCCTCCCTAGTGTTCCCACTCTAATTTTCTCAATATCTTCAAGTTGCCATCTTTGTTTTAATTAATATGAAAATATATAGATTTTTCTGGAGATTCAGTTTTCTAGTTAAAACTTTCCTTCATACAGTGGAGACATGCACTTGCTGACTGATTTTGGAAAGTGGCAGAAAATTCATGCGTTTAGGCCAGCACATTGTTACCAGCATCCTCTGGGGAGAGAAATGGGGGAGTCGTGTCGACAACTAACTGTTTAGTAGATTAGTTACCAAGTTTTTTTATAACTAAGATGTGCTGTACCACAGTTATCATCAATGGCCAAGAGACCCAAGTTCTTCATTCCCTCCTTACTCTGCACAAGTCAAGAAAATTACTGAAGAGTGCCATTAACCTAGACACCCTGTATTAAACAAGACAGCTATACATTCCTACATGGTATTTTATTTCTTCATGTTGTTCCTTGGCACCAAGATGGTTTAGCAACAATCTTTAAAAAGAAAAAAAAAGAATCCCCCCCCCAATATTTTCCCTGAACTCCTAATTATTACAAAATTTTATTTATTTTTTCAGAGCTAAGGCCATTTATTGCATTTTGTATTACCATTAAAATTTAGAAATTATGTAGTAACATGTATACATTGAGGCATGATGTGTACTTGACTACAGTATCTCAACAGTTTACAATGTTTGATCTAAACACACTAAACACTTGAATAAACATTATTGCTAATGATGGAATAGCTCCATCTTCTGGAATAAGAGTTATTTTCATGTCAGCCATCTTTATATTACCAATGTGGATCTATATGTAAAATTTCTAAGTTAGTTCATTGGGGAGTGGAGCAGGGGTAGAGAATGGGAGAAATTTAGGGCAATAATGTGATTTCTAATAGATTTCAGAATGCATTCATCACTTTCTTATGAAATAGAAAAGAATGTAGGCAAGACTCCAGTATCTCAGAACAAGAGAGTCCGTATTTACTCAAGGGATAACCATTTTTAGGACACTAGGTTAGCTTCTGATTCAGCCAAAACACAGAGCCAAGCAGTAATATGCTTTACTGAATCAGGGCTGAAGTGCTGTTCTCAACAGGGATGAACTTACACACATTTATGGACATTCCTGAAATAAGCACTTAGGAATGTGCTTAACTTGTTAAACATTTATAGTTGGTAAGTTAAGCATATACTTAAGTGCTCTGCTGAATGGAGGCTTCAAATACATGTTTACCTTTAAACAGGTCAGTAGTCTTGTAGTGCCCCACTGAACTCAATGGGATGATTCACTCGCTTAACGTTAATTTTGTGCTTAAGCATTTCACTGAATTGGAGAAGCCTTGGTTATCAAAACAAAAATATATTAAAATTATTATTATAATGCCTGAATTGTATTTTAAAAATCAAGTAACTTTTCTTTCTCGTAGATGTTTTATGCTGCTGTTGCTTGAAAAAACAGGCATTAAGTAACGTTTTAGTTATTACCCTTCACAATTGCCTGGAAACCAGGCAACATTTCACAGCAACAATCTACAGATTACTGACCATTATATGTTAGATAGTCAATTGGCTTTTGCTGTGAAATGCTGCCTGATTTTGCAGGTGATGATACAATTGTAATAATTTTGGGGTATGTGGTGCTGAATCAACCAATCAAAATAAAGAAAAACAAAATGTATATATCATCTGCTTTTCTATTATTGATATATCTAAGATTAACACATTCATGGACACAAGAGAATAGCAGAAGTTTTAGTAAATTTCTTTATCAAAACAAAATGGTTGTGGCTTTATTTCTTTATGTAGAAGTAAGCATCTTTATGTCCATTCTTCCATAAGGAAGAATGAAAAAGTCATTCTGATTTGTAGAAAATAAATCTTGTGACGATAAAATATAAAAACAATTTTCTTTTCTTCATCTCAGTAATAATTGATTCTTATCAATAGATACTTTAATCATGAGGACTAGCATTCTCATTACTTACTTTATATTAAAATGTTGTACTATGATTTCTTGAGTATTATAGGAAATATCATTGCACAAATCACCATATTGCCTGAATTAGTCAAACAAGAGCAGGGAACAAACAAAAACTTTACAACCTAAACATATACATCTGGAAATCAGATTCCTTATGCAAAATAAATATATTGAAAAGCAGAACAAATGAAAGCAGTTTTTTTTAAATTGTCTTTTGACTTTCTGCAACTCCATGTGTCTTCTGACTTTTTAACTCAGACATTAGTTAAAAGAACTTTCACCACCCATAATCCAATATTAGCTGTATTTAAGGACAGCATAGCAATGAGAAATAAAAAAAGTTAAAAAGTTTAGTATACCGTATTACTTTTTGAAATACTGCATTAAAGTCCCTTTTACTAAGGCTCTGAAGGACAGATTTATGGAAATATGAGGTACCACCATTTATGTTTGGCAAAATAAAAATGGAAAAGAAAATTTTAGCATTGCCATCAGACATTTTTACAGAATAAATGTCTAGATGATCACATGCCTTACACTTATACTCATTTTAAATATAGGTTTTATTTTTAGGGGCAATTCAGAGAGTCACAAATAAGGAAAGGACACTAAGGTTTTAATAAGGGCAACAAAAAAGTTGTTTTCACCAGTATAGATTCACATTACAGTACACCAATATTGACAGCATTCTCTTTTGTCTATTTTTGGTACATAAGATGGAATCTCTCTACATAACCTTGTAAGGCTTCAGTAACTAAAAAGTAAAAAACCTATTAGTTTACAATTCATTTAAAAATTCTGAAAGACACAGCAAGTTCTAAACTTTAGTAGTGCTACTCATACACAACCATCTGGTTGAAGAAGCCAGTAAAAGAGCCCCCTCTTTTAAGGAGGCTTGCAACAGTAGAGTTGTGCAATATGGATGTTACTACAAGAAAAAAAATTACACATGGCACATTCTCATTCATATTTTGCAATGTAAAAAGTTACAAACATATCTAATCAAATAAATAATAAAAAATGTATTTGAATGTGTTTGTTAAGTATCCTAAAACCACTACGTAGAATAATGGCAACTTTCACTCACAAATTATTTACATGGTAATACCCACGTCAGGGTATACTGCTACAAAACTCATAAAACAAAGAGTAAACTTGAAATATTTTCCATAATAAAGGTCTAGCAGCAAAACTATCTAATGCTGTTTTGTTTTGTTTTTCCTGACAGCGTTTGGAAGTTTGTTTTAATCTATGTCTTCATCCAGTTCATAATTGTCTTTATCATAAATATCTTTTACTAAAAGAACCCGTACGAGCATGTGTTCCAAAGTGTTGCGGTCCAGGGAAGTGGAAGTATACCAGACGGAGCTATCTGAAGAAACAGAGCAGTCCGGCTGTAAATAGAACACATCCATTCTCTGATTAAGATTCTGTGGGCTAAAAGGGGGGAAAAAAAATGGTTAAGAGTCAAAGTTTCACAACTCTGTACATTTTGATTTTTAACATACAATTGTGCATATACATATTAAGATTTGAAGATCAATGGGGAAAAATACTGCCCCCTTATTTGAAAATAGGACCCTATGGTGGCATAAATGACTTCAACTGTTTTTGTCCAGCAGAGGCTGCTTTTCAACATAAGGCAGCAGTTCTCAAACTGTGGGTCATGACCCCAAGTGGTGTCATGTCATCAGCGGACAGGATCATGGCAATACTGAGTGTGCAGAGGATGCCATTTTACAGTGTGACCTCCCATGCACCAGATCACATTGCACAGGGAAAGCTATTTTGTACTACAAAAGGAACCCTCCATGCAGCATGAGCTCATGCAATCCAGAGGATGCGGTTTTGTAAAGCAGAATGGCATCCTCCTTGCGGCGTGACATTGCATGTACAGTGTGTGTGAGCTCACATGGCAGAGAGGACCCCAGTTTTAACAGCAACTTCCATGCTGTCTGGGATGGTGGAAACAAAACATCTGAAAATGGATTCATGAAGGGAAAATGTCTGGGAACCGCTGACCAAAGGTAAAACTATGACACAAAACTCAAAAACCCTTTTCCTGCCTTTTCTCTCCAAGGTTTGGTTGCTTGGCATAGGCCTCATTATCTTGTTCCCCTGGTTCCCTATTATTTGGGTCCTGTTCTTTCTCCTATGAAGTTGCTTTGCAGTTTCCTACTGAGCCACATAAATCTGGTGAACTTGGCGCTGTTGTGGCTTAAATGCATTGCAGCATTCTTTAAGCCAGTAGAGAAAATTCTTAAGAAAATTCTCAACAAAATGCTGCCCATCTAGAAGAGTCTCAGAAAAACTGAACAATTCTATTATGATATTTTAAAATTATTCCCCTCCCTTGCTTAAATACTACAGATTTTAGGACCCACTACATGCCTTTTGGATTAAAGTGTTTTGCTGGCTTTTCCAAACTGGCATTTGCAGATTGCAGACACTGGCTCTCAGCTGAGATCTCACCTAGCTGGAGAATCAACTGCTTTTCTTGCTTTGACAGAAACAGAAATCATCATTGGAAGTTGTTTGGATTTTAAATCTTGAAGTTAAATATTTCAATACCTTCAGTTCATCTGATTCTCTCCAATCAGACCTGATTCTGTTGAAGCAGGCTACTAAATGTTGCAATTGAAAGTGGAAAATTTCAGATGCGGGTTTGCCAGCTGATTCTCAAGTGCCAGTTTCAAAGCCCAGTTACAGAATTTAGGGGCCATTATTTGAAAATTGAGAGACAGTTTTAATTAAATATTTTATTTAATTAAATATTTTTAATATTTTTTACTTTAAAGTTTTAAAGAGTTATTGTACAAAATAACTAACTGTGCAGGAAATCTGACCCTCCTCTTTAGGTTGAGGATATTAACAGTTATGGCAGCAAACAAGACAGGGACACAGAGCCTGCAACTGCAGTTAGGGAAAATGACCAAGGCCCATTGTAAGATATTGTTTGAACTTTAAAATTGTGACATTATTAGGGAAGAATGGTTACTTACCTTGTAACTGCTATTCTTTGAGACTCATTACTCACGTCCATTCCCAATTAAGTGTGTGCATGAGACATGCACCAGTGCTGGAATTTTTTCCCCCTAGTGTTATTCATAGGGCCAGCCTTAGCACCCTCTGCTGTAGCAGAATATGTGCCTGTAGATAGAGCGCTGTCAGCCTCCCTCCCGCTCAGTTCTTTCTTGCCAGAACTCCAACTGAGGGGAAGGAGCGTGGGAAATGGAATGGACATAAGCAACACATCTCAAAGAACAGTAATTACCAAGGTAAGAAACTGTTCTTTCGTCTTTGAGTACTTCCTCATGTCCATTCCCAACTAGGGAAGTATCCCCAGAGCATTCCCAGAGGCAGGCAGGAGTTCATGGACATATTATTTGCAACACAACTCAGCCAAATCCAGGCCTACTGCGTAACGGCATAGTAGGATGTGAAGATATGCACTGAAGACCACATCGTGGCTTTTCAGATGTCCTGTATCGGGACCTGAGCCAAGAAAGGGGCTGACTATGCCTAGGCCCTAGTTGAGTGGGCAATCAGGGATGCTGGATGCACAACTCCTACCTGCTCACAGCAAGCTCGAATACAGGCTGTGATCCATACTGAGATTCGCTGGGATGACAGAAGTAGCCGGATGGCCATTGCAATCAAATGTTGTGTGGATCAATGAAAAGGCTTAGTCCTCCCTATGTAGAAAGCCAAGCGTTTCCTGATGCCGAGAGAGTGGAATGCCTTTCTTCACTGGAAATTGTGAGGTTTCTGGAAAGAAGGCCAGTAGAAAAATGTCTTGGTTGACATGGAAGTGGGGTACCACCTTTGTTAGGAAAGCTGGGGATGGTCGTAATTGGACCATGTCTTTGTAGAAACCTTTGTGACCCTGGAGTCTTTTGTAATTCCTGTTCTTTCTTTCTTTTACAGGGCCCTCTTTGAGATTACCCTCCAAAGCTCTGTGGCTGCTGAGGTCTGAAGTGCTTCTTGGCAAATGATGAGGTGCACAGGCCCAGGGAGCGCAGCGCTGCCCTAGAATCTTTCAATCTGTGCAGCCTGAAGTCTGTTTGGTTTGCAAAGACGGCCGTCAAATGGGAAGGTTCTGGCTGGACTGCTGAACCTTCAGCAAAAAGTCAAAAGGTTGGAGCCAGGATGCTCTTCTCATTGACATCACCAATGCCATAATCCTGGGCACCAAATCAACTGCATCTGAGACTTCTTGAAGGGAGGCCCTCGCTACAGTCCTCCCTTCCTCCAGGATTGCCTTGAACTGCTGCTTGGAGCTTGGAGTCAAAGAATTTGCCCAAAAGACTGCCACATCTTGAAATGGTCTCTCCCCAACAGTGGTTGTTGGTTGGATACGCACAGTTGCAGACTTGCTATTGAATAAAGCTTGCACCTGATCGGATCTAGCCTCCTTGTTTTTTGGGGGTGAAACGCATTTGGCCTCACCAGTTTCTCTTGCAGGCAGCTGTAATTACCAACAATCCCAGGGAGGAGTGGGTATAAATATATTCAAACGCCTTGGCAGACTCAAAATTATTCTTTTCCATCCACTTGAATGTGGTGGACAGGAAGGCTGGGGTCTGCCACAATTCTTTTATCAATTTTACTACTTCCACATGAATCAGGAGTGGCATCCCAGATGGAGCTGCTCAGGGGCATCACTGCCCCCAAAAGAGGTTTGGGGCTCGGCCCCCAGTGTTTTTTTTTTTAAATGAAAAAAGTAAGGGAAAAAAGTGCCGGTACGCTGGCAGGACTGAAGGGGTGTGTGGGAGGATCTCCACAACTGTCACACACCAGGGCCTCTCCAAACCTCCCCTCCCCCTGCCGCTGGTTACCTACCCCGCCCGATGCCCCCGCCAGCTCACCAGCTCCCCGCCTGCCAGCTGGTTCCCTGACCCCATGGCCCGTTCCTTGGTCCTCTCAGCCCCCACATCCTCTCCCCATCCACCGCCAGTTCCCTGACTCCCCAACCCCCTTGCCCGCTCCTCTCGGCCCCCCGACTCCCCTCCGCCCTTTCCCCATCCACCCGCGGGATCCCCAACCCTCAGCCCTTCCCCCCCTTTCCTAGCCAGACCTGCAGGGGCGGCCAGAGTCACTCCCTGGCCAGGCTGCTCCCGCTCTGAGCCACGCATCTGAACATGCTCAAGGCGGGACACTTGAAAAAGCTGCAGCCTGGCCGCAGCTCCCAGGCGACTGCGGGCCGGATTCCAGCCCCTGGCGGGCCGGATTTTGGCCGACAGCCACCACCCCTGGCCCCTGCCAGCCCTGCTGTGCACCTGGGAACTGGGATCGGCAGGGGAAGAGAGACCTGCTCCTTTCCTGGCCTGCCCTGCTGACCCCAGCTCCCAGCTGGGCAGCCAGGGAAAAATAGGTGCTAGCACGCCATACTGGGCATACCGGCAGAAAAAACAGCCCTGCCGGGCCCGCTCTGTTCCCCAGGGCGGGCCCGATTTGTCTCCCTGGGGTCAGATCGGGCCTCTGTGGCCAGCCCAGTCCTGGGTCCCCAGATCCAGCCACTACCGTCAGGCAGGCCCCGGATCTCCAACCAGGGCCAGATCGGGCCTCTGCGGCTGGGCCAGCCCTGATCTCCAGCCTCGGCGGGGACCAGATCCAGGTGCTGCAGCTGGGCGGGCCCCGGATCCCTGGCCTCGGTGGGGGCGCACTGGGCCGCCAGTGGTGGCTGGGCCCCGGGTCCCTGCCAGACCCAGGGCTCTGGTGCTGAGACTTGGGGAACGTGTCCTGCGTGCCCAGCGCCAGCTATGCCACTGGAGTTGCTGTTGCAGGATGCCAACCAATTTTCTGCAGGCTCCTTCAGAGGTCCAGATTGTCTGCTATTCATTTAAGCAGATCCTGGTGGGCTCTAAAATCATCCAGAAGGGCTGCAGTGGAAGGCACTTTTACTGCCTCATTGTGTGAAGAGAAAGATGAAGTTGGTAACTGTGGAGGATTAGGGTCCTTTTCTCTGAGCATGATAGCCACCCCTTTGCCCCCCAAAGCTCTCTATGGGTGCCCCTTCCCGATCAGACTCCACATCTCTCGCCAGTGCTATGGCTGAGGCACTGAAGACGATGGTATTGAGGCTCGTGAGAGCAAATTACCTTGGGGGACCTTTGTCTGGGGAACACCCTCAGGCTCCAAAACTGCCATGATCCAGGCTATTGAGGACATGCCTGAGAACATTGGTGGCACCATTAGGAAACCAATGAGGACCACCCTGTGGGTAGGATCACCTCTTCTTACTTGGAGCTGTACCGTACACGCCAGCATCCTGAGGAATGGTGGCTGCTGGGTATCCCACGACTGGCTTTTATCCTTAGCGAGCTTTTGTGGCTTTTTTTTTTTAAAAAAAATAAGCACTTAGAAACCGGGTCCAGGACTCCGGAGAACCATGTCAGGAGTCTGTGGCATAGCACCGAGGCTCAGGGAATCGGCGCTGTCACTCTGGGGAGTAGCACAGAGTATCAGGGAACTGGAAACAAGAGACCAACCCCTCACAGTGCAGCTCCAGGAAGTGGTGCCATGGGTCCAGTGAGGTGGGCACCAGTAGGTGTGAAAGGCCCTTGCTGTTCCCTGGAGTTGGCGGAGGGTCTGTGACGGGGCTTGAAACCCGGATGGGCAGTGACACCCTTAGAGTCTGGGAGGAAGAGCAGCCTGGCACGGGTCTTGCTTGAATTCTTGTCCCCTTATCTTTCTTTGGTGCTGATGTGCACCCTTGTTTGGTGTGCATTTTCTTTGTTTTTTTCCTTGGTGCCAGAGATGTTGATCAGCATCAGGAAGATGACGGTGCCAGGGGAGCGCTCTGCACGGAAACCAATGTGCTCAGCACTGAGTTTGATCGTGGTTCTGACGTAAGCCTGAGCACTGACTCACTCAAGATGGCCCTGAGTCTAATGTCCCGATCTTCCGTTGTCCAAGGAAGGAAACTGTCACAGATTTTATACTTCCCCTGTGCATAAGCAGTTCCTTAACAGTGTAGTAGCTCTGGTGTAGGTCATTCACTGGCATAGACTTCTTACATGAGGATCAGGGCATACTCCATCCCTGGGTTGATTGCTAACCTAAAATTATCTCTAAATTTAACTCTTAACAACAAATTAACTATATACACAAACAATGATACTACCACTAGACTGAAGAAAACTTGAAGCAGCAAGGTAACATTCCAGTACCATCACAGGCAGTAAAAAAAAAAAACAGGGGCCGGGGGCTGGTGGCACCCAACACGTGTTCGCTGCTACAGAGGATGCTAGAGCCAGCCTTACGGATACAACTAGGGGAAAAAATTTCCGGCACTGGTTCATGTGACGCATGCACACCTGACTGAGATGGGCAAGACCAAGCACTTGAAGAACAGAAGAGCTATTTTAGAAACTTCTTTGAATTCTTCTTTAGAATTGCTTACTTCTCTCTCTCTCTCTCTCTCTCTCCCCTAAAGTTCTAGAAAGTATTTTGTACTCCTTCTACTGGCTTCAAATCAGTAGTAACAAAAATCTACTTCTACAATATTCAATCACATATGCTCTTCTCAAGGTGTGTAACTGTAGAGTCTAAGCAAATGTATTTTGGCAGGGTAAGGATTATTTAATGTGAATTGCTTTTCAAATATTTACTAGAACACTTCAAATCACAGTGGGAAACTAAATAGATAAAATTCTATATTTGGACTTTGTTTCTGCCACACATTCGAAGTCCATCTTGACTTTTTAAGGATAGAGTGCAGCATACCAAAACATTTGGGCTTTATCTTGTATTTTGTGACATTGCCATGGAACTTCTTGGATTATTTACATGAAAAGTTTGCAGTGGGATTTCCCTCAATTTACAAAAATGGCAACCTAACAGCTGAGAGCTATACTCTAGCTGTATCACAGCAGTTGTCAACCATGACTTCCATTTAAAAGTTGCAAAATGTTTCCCATTCTAAGTTCCCCAGTTTTCTACCACATATACATTTCCAAAAACATTCAACTTCGGAGATGAAATTTTCAAAGTTATGTTTGTCCAAAGCTTTTTTAAAAATTAGTTCTTTTTTTAACCAAAAAAAAAAAAAATTCATTCAGTTCTATGTGATGGGGCAATGAAAAAAATCGCTGTTTCCCATTATTAAAAAATTTTAAGTACACATGTTGACTGGGCTACAGCAAAATGATCTGAACTTGAAATTCACCATATAAGCAATCTTCAAATTACAATAAACTCAAGAATTTTTAAACAGGTGACTCATAATATTTACCTGTATAGTAGTTTTTTTTTGTTAAATTACAACTAACATGCACACTTATTTTCAATAGGATTTTAGTCTGACCAAGAATTACAGAACTGAACCCTTAACACCAGCCAATTCATCATTTAAAAAGCAATATCAAGAATGGGGGGCAGACATAACATGATCGTGATTGCTCAAATTAGTATTTATTTCATTCTGAATAGACCCAAAAGAATATTAGTATTTAGCTGGATTCATTAAGAACAGAATTATAGCTGTTTGACAGTCTTTCAATCACTAAGTAAAAACTTAAAATAATTTCCTTTAATAAAAATAGGGAATTTTTACTTGGAATAACCATATATAAATATCTCAAATAAAAACCAACCTGGTGTTGAGTATTTGAATCTCTCTAAGCTTAACTACCTTGTGGTTTTCTTTTACACTATTTGCTACTTTATTTATCATCTAAATCAAGGGAACCAAGATATAATAGATCTTTATAGGCTCAAATTACCAAATCCAGCTATCAGTAGTAACTGAAAGTCATTGCCATCGGAAGACTTCCTGAAGGCCTACATAAAATATGATTATTTTGCAGTCCATTTAGCAAACAGATCTGCACATTACAAGACATATCAATAGCTGAAAAAATTGGGTCTCCCGTTGGCAAGTCTCAGCAGAGATTCTCATGATTCAATAGATACAGAAACCTAACCACCCTTAGAGTGTCTTTCTGCAGAGCAGCAGGGGAAGTTTGTACTGGTACCACTGAGTGTTTGTTCCATGGATACAGGACTGCAAATTTCAAAGCTTTCAACCTGACACTTTTCCCAAGCACTACATTCACTTTATTTGTGTAAACATTACCGCACACTGCACCATAATAGTCTTTCCTTCTGCATCTTGACAATTCTAAAGACACAACTGTCCCATTACACGAAACACTTACCTCTTAGATAGATAGCACTCAAACATTTTCACCGGACATCTAGCAGGGTTTGATGTGTTTTCAACTTGTTCAAATACTGGCTCATCATCTTCATGTTTCCTTTTTCCAGTAGTAATTTTATCTTTAAAAAGGAAAAAACCCACCTAAGCCCAAACTTAAAAACATTAGGTAGTATAATTATTTTCATTTTTATATTTAACATAATAGATTAGGGTGAACGAAAGTACAACCCAGAATACTGCAATGCAGTCACTTGCATCTCTAAACTGGAAGTGGAGCCCATAGACAAGGTCCCAGCATTTGACACGGAGGCTATCTGCATCAAGATGGAGTAATTAATGCAGGGACCTTCTAGTGTCTGCAGACAACACGTTCATATTAAAGATCCAGTAGCTGCAAACTGCTGTTTTATGCAAATGAGGTGTAGTCCTCAAGCTCCTGAAAAGGTGCCAGAGTGACCCTCAGCTGGGCAAAATTTGGATGCCCCTGCAATATTTATTTTGGAACTGTCAATAGTACCTTCGCAATCAGCTCCGCACAGGGAAGATACTTGATATCGAAGACAAGCTTTGCTGTCCATTGTTCGAGGATTTTTTTTCCACTGTCTAAAAACAGTGCCAAAGGAAAGTCTTAAGTGCTGCTCCACTGTTTTCAGGCCAAAATATTTAGTGTTAAAGTAGAACAGTGTATTCAGAAGAGCAACTGGAGAGTGTGATCCTAGCTGTTTTATCCTCCAAAGATAATCTTCTTCAACTCGAGAAAATATTGAACCTTCCAGGAAAAAAAAAGTGTTAGAGGAAATATAATGATGCAAACAACCCATATTTTAAAAAAATCAGTAACTTATCTGTTGCAAAAATTAAACAAATTGCTCTATATTCAGTGGAAAACTATCTGCCCACATCCCAAAGAGAAGAAATGGAAACACGCTGATTCAGGAAAAGACAACAGCAATTCCCACATAAACAAAACTCATATGAAATTTTGCTTTGTTAAATTATTACAACAGGATTTTTAAAGCGTCACTCTCTCATAACTGTTTCAAAATGGGTAGCCGTATTTAGTCTAGTTCAGCAAAGCAAACAAGGAGTCTGGTGGCATTTATAAAGACTAACAAATTTATCACATGAGCTATCGTGGAGAGAAAATTCCACTTTGTCCCACGAAAGCTCATGTGATAAATAAATTTATTGGTCTTTATAAGTGCCACCAGACTCCTTGTTTGTTCTCTCATAACTGATGTCACTTCATAAAAAAAATGAAGGTCAAGGAAAGTAACCAACCAACTTTGCTCCCTTCAGAAAAAAAGAACTTCTATGTTTTTTATTTTGAGGGGGGTTTTTCTGGCACATTTAAGTGGCCCCTGACTGACCCCCTCAATTTTCTTTCTGACTGCAGACAGAAGCTTCATCCAAAAATGGCTCCTGTATCACTTTAGGTGAAGGAGTCAGCGAAAGCTGCAGTTGCTACCCAAAGTGACTGCAGCAGACCTAAGATAAATGGAGGAAAAAGAGCAAAGAACAGTGCATCTCCCTCCTTCCCAAGTGTATGGGGTAGAAAAATACTAGTGCACCTTAACAGCCCACAATCTCAAGAGGGAAGAAAGGAGAGAAGATGGGAAATAGCCCTCATACCTCTTCCATTACTTCCCAAGAGCCTGGTGTAGTTTGAGAGAGAGGGAGAGAAATAACCTTACATCCCACGAATGTGGGAAACAGATGGGAAGGAAAAACTCTGACTGCCCCGTCCTACTGGAAGAGGAGGCTACCTCAAAATAAGATTATAAACAACTGCCTCCGAAGTCAGACTGAATGAGCATTTTGGGTATGCAGAGTGCAGCATGGAACAAGAATTACAGACCCTTGTCTTGAATGCTCAGTTTCCTAAGTGCTGCTGTTGGTTGCTCTTTGATCTATTGCGGGAGAGGGTAAAGGACACTAGAAATGAGTTCCTCCCTACCTCACATTCTTCCCACCTCCCAGAGTCTCAAAGCAGGGGATTTGTCCTCTCTAGTTGAGACTAAGAGGTTCGAAGTGTGGGTGCATGTATTTAAATGACACTTTAGGTTCCAGTTACTGTGGTGGTGAATTTCCTAGCCCCACTGAGCACCCTACAATGCTCTTCACAAATACTAAGCTCCCTCCTATTTTTTCATGTTTACACTCTGATTCTCAGGGCTGCCTCAGCTTCTAAGGGGGAGCAATAGCCATAAGTATTGCTTCACAACCCCACAAAACTACCTCTTTCATTCCTGAGATGGGGAGTGGTGGAGTCTCTTTTGCCCCCTATATTCTGAGAGAGGTCCAGATTTCTTTTGGCAGAGAGGAGACCATACAAGTGATGCAGCCCAAGCCCTCACTTCTGCTGTGCGTGCGTGTCTAGTGGGGGTGTTCCTCCCCTAAACTGCACCAGATCTCTTAAAGGAGTGGAAGGAAGCAGGTTCACCTTTCCCTGCCACTTCCTCAGTTGCTTTAGGGCTGCCGCATCTTCTTTGCACAGCTGCTGTTCCCTAGGCTGCCTTCATTCTTGCAATGATTTTTTTTTTTTTTTTTTTGAGAGGGCGGGAGTGAATGACACCTACAACGTTATCAATTTGTTTTAATTTTATCAATCCTCATCACAAGAAACAAAATATTTATTTGTATGTATCTGCACGCTTAAAAGTACAGAACTGTTATTAAAAGAATGTACATGACAAAAGAAAAAATTACCATCTGGAAGTATGCTAGGTTGCCAACTTTTAAGGATTTTATTTAATTCCTGCTCAAATGTCTGGTAGCCTGGATTAATAAATATATTGTCTTTTCGATTGCTTCCATACAAGTACTACAAATAAGAACAACAAAGAATATTTACTGTAGTGGGAGAATTAGTGACAAAATAGCTTATGTTATGTGCTTAAATTTCTTTTTTCAATGCTTGCGGCACTACATAAACACTGTTTACTAGTCACAAAACTACAACATTTTCCAGTGGATTAGCAGCTATAGGCTGGCCATAAAACAAAGTAGTATAACATTTAAGTCAGATAACATCTAATATTGGATACAACAAAATTAAAGAAAGATAAAAATATTGACTTAATGAGAAGTCTAATTCACATCAATGAATAGGATTTTTAAAAAAAAAAATCTCTATAATGAAAAGTACTTAGTTAGGGCACCAATGCTTATTTTTCATTTCCAGCTAGGTCTTCAGAATGGGTACATTTTTAGCAGGACAATGTTTTAAACATAAAATGTGATTACTGACCAAAATAATACAAATTATAGAATCACCTTTACTTCTAAGGCAGCACAAAGAAAAATATTTATTCATGGTAATGATATGAGGCATTACAAGAAATGATGTAGATTGTGCAAGGCACCTGCATAATCTGTAGTCTAATGTCTAATCATCTTAAACCTTTTGATCTTACAGAGGGAAGTAGTTCTTGGTAAAAGTTCAAAAGTTCAACCATCAGGAGGGCTATAGTAATATTTGACATTAGTACATTAAAACGGCCATATGGCCCATTTAGCCTCGTATCCTGCCTTCCAACCGTGGCAATACCAGACATTTCTAAGAAATGGAGTATTGGCTTCTTAAATCTTCCACTTCAGTATTATCTTTGTGAAAACAAGCCTGTTGCTAGTGAATACAATAAAAGTGACAGACTGAAAAACATGTGCTCACTTCTGGAAATGGCATCTATTTCTGTACACATCCTTGAAATAACATTAAACACAGCACTCATTTGTATTAATCTGAAGTTCAACATATCTTGACTACCTTATCTTTGCACTTAGTTTTATAAGGAAAAACGAATCAGTATATTTTCTTTGAAATCTTAAGTCTCTGAAATACACTGTACCTTAGTTCAAAGGACTGACTGGTAACGGATACATTTACAAAAATGCTTTTTTGAAACTTTAAAACCCATATAAATATATTAATTACTTTGAATTTATAGCGCAATTCTAATTCAGATAAGGCAGCAAGTCTGTGTAAGAAACTATGATCATGCCACTTTCTAAAAAATCCTTGTTTTGATTAACACATTTTCCTGGGTCCTGAACAACTATAGTAATTCTATGGTGGGGAGAAATGTTCTTTGTCCTTCCCTCTGCTTTCCCAACAACCTCTTATACAGTATTAGTACAAGAGCCTATAGTAAACTACTAAAACACTGCTGATTTGATTTAGATCATGGGAACTTCCACTGCATCTGAAGGAAGGCTTAATAATGCTCTTCTCCTCATGTCATTATTGTTTTTTTGCATGCCTCAATAACAATTTCTCAACTTTCTTTCACAATTATAAAGATTACTCCTTTGATCTGAAAAGAGTATACCCTTCTTCAGGCAAATTTGGTTGCAATCATAATTTTCCCCAATATACTGATCTTTCAGTTTAGCCTCTGGAGTTTTTCCTCCATGGAGCAGTTATCTGTTTTATTTGAATATACACGTCAGAGATTTTTTCATTAATTTTACTAGAAAGTCCTTTAACAAATAATATCTGACATAAGCCTTCCTAGCTTATCAAAACTCCCTCTGCATATGTCCTTTAACAGTAAGTTATATTTATTCTCCATTCCATGGATTCCAGTCTAGGGGTTGTCAGCTGGGAGGAAGGGGTGTAATGATCTAAAAAGTGAGCTAATTTTTGTTGCATAAAGAGACAATGGGATTGAATTAATTGTAAATTTTAAAAAATTGCAGTGCTAGTCCCCAGGACACAGTATGAACCTCCTACTGCTTTAGGAAAGGGCACTTGAGGATTATTTCCTTAAAATGCACAAAAACTTGCATTAATAAGATGTGTACCTGTTGTCACCAATTAATTTTTATCTTTGTAGATTGTATGATCTTTAGTGCAGAGACCATGCCTTTCTATGTCTTTGAAGAGCACCAAGCACAATTGGGCCCTAAGCCCCATTGGGACTTATGGATACAATCCCAATTGAAATATGAAACAAATACAAACAATAGCTGCAATGAGATAATCATTAAATAATACTTTTCCAATGTCATATGTTATTTTTGTATTAGGATTCCTAAAAGTCATGTCCATGCAAGAGAAAGAACTTATTATAAGAGCTTAAAATTTAAATGAGATATATTTGCAAACAGACATGATAGGCAGTAAAGAGAAGATAAAAGAACAATTTGGAGAGAGTAACTATTCGGAGAGTACTGTTTTATATGCAAATAGCTTACAGCACGGTGCATCTGATTTTCTTAAAATGTAATAAAAAGTTCTAATGTCATAGTGTCAGTAGATGATGCAAGAGCAGTGGTGCAAAGCCAGCTAAGATTAAAATACATTTTTAAAAACATGCTTATTTTGCCAAATAAAGGATATCTTTTCCTTGTGGGTGGTATTTGGAGAGTTATCAACTAGCGCCCCCTAGAGACTAAATAGTTGGAGAAGTGTTTCTTAAAATATTTTTGATTGTTAAAAAGATTTATTTGATTCTAGTAAGGAAGTTTAGCTAGTATGATAGTGTGTGATAGTTTAGATAGTTTGATAGATGGTGCTCTATATTGGACACATATACAAATGAGGTTTGGACTGTCTAAAATTTTCAGCATTCTACTTTTGTGTTCCGAACTTAGAATGTTTAACCTACAGACTGCTTTCGGTACCACAAACAGACAGTAATTTTGAGATGCCCCTCTACTTCAAAGATAAAAATTGTTGAACATCTTCTTTATTCAAGAATTTAATAGTCTTTTACTGTTTTCATCTGCAATGGAATTATAGTTTCTCTTTTCTGATTTGAGCTATGATGGAATTTTAAATCACGCTGTGTAACTATTAAACTTTTTTATATTCCATGAAATAAGAGAGGTACCAAAGTTCAGTATTCATCAAAGGCAGCTCTGCCCAATAAGCATTCCATACAACTATCCTGTTCATCTACTAATGAATAAATTAATCTTCATTATCATGATGAATACTGCCACCAGAGTTTGTGGAAAATCTGATTTTTTGTCTAACTACAGTTCACTGCTTCATTCTGCTTTATCATTAAATCATCTTAGGCAAGCCACACAAATTGCAACATTTTAAAAATTGCTTTTGTCAGCCACAAGAGGTGGTAAGGCAAGTCATTCCTTACCTTCACTTACCAAAAGGTTTTTAAAAAAGCACAAGGTTTAAAAACATCATGTTGCATCATCTTTCTTTTAAATTTCCAGATTATGTAACTATGTAATTTATATCAATTCTCTGCATTACAAATTACCACAGGTCCTATGTTCATAATGCCACCTAGCCACTTATCAAACTAATAAATCCCCATTTCCTTATTCCCCCCTTCCATTAAAGCATATTAGAGAGTCAAATCATCAGTTCCATATTCTATCACATCTTCTTGATTACTGACCTCCTGAATCCCAAGACACAAATAATAGATGCTGTCAGGTGTATAGTTCTCGCCATTCGGTCTTCGAATTTCATTGACAAAACGTGCCAAACCATAGTTTAGTTCAGCTACAGTATGTGATAACAGATCTTCCTTTAATTTCACAGACTTTGCTGTAATGGTAAAACCAACACCACATTACACAACAACATCAGTGTTACTTGCTGAGGCGGGAAAAGGGGGAATTGTTCTCTGCCCAGACTAATAAGTGACTTCCAGTGTTCTAGCTGGTACATTTCACCTAAATTACACAGCAGACCCAAAAGATTTAAAACCAGGCTAATGAAGTAGACTGCATTGTGCAGTGATGGGAAAGATATTATACACCATGGAGAATTTATTGTCATACATAGCTAAAGAAAAGGTGGAAGGCAGGCAATTGCTCAGCATATTTAATCAAATATAGGGAGTGAAGAAGGGAAGTTTCAGAAAGAGTGGCTGCATTTCTGGGGATCTAAGTATGTATATGGCTGTGCTAAGATGCATGAGGGGTAGCAGAAAAGGAGAGTAACAGTCCAAGAGCGAAGGTAAATGCTGATACCAGAGGAGCAAGGCAGGAAGGGCAGCTGCATTCCACAGCTCCTAAGCCCACTGGATCATGGTTTCATGCGCAGGTAGAGTTTATAAGCTGTGCACTGCCAATTCCGTCCCTACTTGATGGTCTCTTATGGGGTGAAGGAACAGGACTGTGCAGTTTTGAAAATCCAAAAGAGGGGTGAACTCAGGGCTGATTAAGAAATAAGGAGAACCAGGGGCTGCTACAGCTAAGGGCCACAATAAATGCTGAGAGCTAGGCTGATCCACCCTGTTTCACACCAGGAGCACAAGATCCAGGACTGGGAATCTAGTACAGAACGTATCTTTAGAAAAAAGGCATGTTTGCGGGAACGTGGAAAGAGTTAAGCAGCCATTTTCAGAAATAAATAATCCTGTTGTATGACAGATTTGATTAAAACTTGAAAGTACCCGTTAATATTTTGTATGAAGAATTATTTTATAAAAGGTAGAATGTAGAAATTCTTACTAAAAAGAAATAAAAATGAATTACAAATGTGGGTAATACTTACTTGATTTCAGTTCCTCTAACACTGGCAGATCTTCATCTAGACTCCTAGTTTTAACCCAGTGTTTCCATGCGTTTACACCATAGGCATATTTGAAGGGAAAACTACACTCTGAATTCTCAGAGCCATCATCATGAGATTGGTATTCTGACACTGCTCTTCTCTTCACTCCCTGTTATTGAAATAAATCTGTCAATATTACTGCTTATTTAAATGATCCAACTCTCAGCCAGTAATATTACCCTGATCTAAAAGGGCAAAACCTATAACAAACTGCCAGCCAGATTTGGGATTACAAAACTAAAGTAAGGATATTTGTGTTTCATTCAGCTAGAGTTAGCAGGTGGGTCCTTATACTGAAAACATGAAAACACTTCAAAGAACAAACAGTTCTACCCTGGGCAGACTCAGATGTTTCTAAGCCACCTAACAAAGTGCTAGACAAGACAGAAAAAGTTAGATGGACTTTTTTTTGATAAAGACGCTGTTACATTAGCGCAGGGATCAGCAACCCTTGGCATGTGTGCCAATAATGGCACACAAGCCCATCTGGAGCAGCATGCAACGCCTTCTGTGGTTTCACTTAAATTGCTGCTCCTGTCGCCGAAAGTGGCTCCGGGCAGCTTCTTTCAGTGGCAGAGGGAGGCTAGGCACGCCACTGAAAACCACTCTGGGAGGCTTCTTTCACCAGCAGCTGGGGAACCTTTCCTCAGCTGCCCGGTGCGGCTTCTTCTTGTGGCGTGCCTGGGGACCATCCTGTCCCCTGCCCAGTCTCCAAAAGAAGCCACCCGGAACAGCTTCTGATGGTGGTGGGCACGCCAGCCATGGCCACTGCTGAATTTTCAGGCCATGGCTACTTTTTTTCAGCAGAGGGGCCATGGACACCTGCTGCAGGTTGCAGAGGAGGGACTGGCATAGGGGTTGGCAAAGGCTGCAAAGCCCTGCATTAGTGAATCACACTGAGAAACACACACTCCTGGTACCACAGTTCACAGAGCAAGTATGCAAACCAGGAAAGTTAGAGATGCAACTAAGGCCTGACTTCATGGTTCACTTTGCGAACAGCACTCAGAAACAAGGAGGCTGGACCTGACCTCCTCCTGAAAATATACTAAACAACAAAAGGAAAATTCCAGTTTGTGCAGGTCCCACATTTAAATTTAGTAAGCAAAAATATAGAGAAAGTTTTAGAACCACTAACAGAATTTTCTTCATCATCTAAAAAGAATGTTATGAAACAGTTTACTTGGTTACAGTTTTTATAATCAAAACACTGCACATTTGTGCTGGTGCCTGTGCATCATAAAGGAAAACTGACTGGAAACAGACTGTGAACAAAAGAATCTGGCTATAATCTATTTTCAATGCTTAAACTGAGTGAGCATAAAAACTTAAAGCAAACACTTTAATGATCAGGATGTTATTAGCAGCATATACGTAAGCATGTCTCTTTAGGAGTATTTTTTAATGTAATACACTCTGTTTCAGTTATTTTACACATTAAGAATAGCATCGTCAGATAAAGTAGTGCATCTGTATTACACCTGTGGCGTCAGAGAACAGGCGGCCAAATCTTTAGTACTGTTTGCCATTTTCTTCCAAATCTGTCCCTCCAAAAAGTGGGTTTAATGCTTCCTATCTTTCCTCTCTCCCACAAAATGTCCCATTTTATAGCTCGGATCTTGACAGGTATGGGCATGGAACAATACTGAGGTACTGTTCCAAAGCCTCTAAGACAGGAGTTAAAACACATGAAAGTGCATCTGTATATGATAGGCTCAAGAGCAGCAGCAACAGCACCGACTATTACCTGACAAATATCGAAGCGTGTGGCATATATGAGACTGCTCAGAGAGGACTAGGAATAACAGTATGGAAAGAAACAGCACACTAAGTGAAGAGCAACCAAACACTGCACTTTCTTAAAATGAGGGGAAGCAAACAACCTAAACATCCCCATATGGTTTATAAGATACACAGGGACTTTCACTAAATTTTTCTCTGATGCTCATGGCCAGATCAGTTTGCCTGCGCTCTCTCTCTCTCACTCTCACTCTCACTCTCACACACACACACACACACACACACTTCTTAACAAGGACTTTCTTGATCCAAATTACAGCTTTTCTATAGCCAACCACTGTCTGTTAAATGCTGCAGCATTTTTTTTTAATCATAGTTTCAAAAAAATGGAGGGGAAATCTTTCTCCCTGATTCTCATACTCAGTATCAGCAGAACTGTTTTTGCATAGATTTTCAACAACCAAAAATCAAATTTGATCACCCCTCAGACCTGGTAAATTTCAGACTGGAAACAAAGTCTGGGAAAATTTTGAGCAACTGAAAACACTCCTAATGCTTACAGGATTAAAATTCACAATTCAAAGTGATTTGGACAACATGGTGAAATGGTCTGAGGTAAACAGAATGAAATTCAATAAAGACAAGTGTAAAGTAGTTCATTTAGGAAAGAACAATCCATTGCACACATACAAAATGAGCAATGACTGCCTAGGAAGGAGTACTGCAAAAAGGGATCTGAGTGTTCTAATGGACCACAAGCTAAATATGAGTCAACAGTGTAACACTTCTTTTTAAAAACAAAACACCATTCTGGGATGCATTAACAGAAGTATTGTAAGACAGACATGAGAAGTAGTTCTTCCACTCTACTCCATCCTGATTAGGCCTCAACTGGAGTATTGTGTCCAGTTCTGGGTGCCTCATTACAGGAAAGATGTGGAGAAACTGGAGAAAGTCCAGAGAAGAGCAACGAGAATGATTAAAGGTCTGGAACACTTGATTTATGAGAGAAGATTGACAGCTGGGTTTGTTTAGTCTGGAAAAGAGAAGACTGAGTGGGGACATAACAGTTTTCAATTACCTAAAAGGTTATTACGAGGAGGAGGGAGAAAAATTGTTCTCCTTAACCGCTGATGATAGGAGAAGCAGCAATGGGCTTAAATTACTGCTTGAGAGCTTTGGATTGGACATTAGGAAAAAACCCCAACTGTCAGGGTGATTAACCACTGGAAGAGGTCGCCTAGGCAGATTGTGGAATCTCCATCACTGGAAGTTTTTAAGAGCAGGTTAGACAAGTACCTGTCAGGGATGGCTTAACAGGGCACTTGGTCCTGCCATGAGTGCAGGGGACTGGACTAAATGACCTCTCATGGTTCCTTCCAGTGCCTATGACTCTATGTAGTTGCTCTTCCAGATCTCAATATCAGTAAACTAACACTTAAATTTATATAATTGGCTGAGCAAAGTGAAGCCTTACATTCAGTGGAATTTCTCCAATTGCATGTACATAAAATAGTAACTTCTGAAAACTGCACATCTAATCAATCCCAAAGTTTCAGGGAATGTTTGACATCAATCGCAATCAACAGACTAGTGTGTGTGCACGCGCGCACGTACATACATACGTACTGCAGGACTATGTGAGGGACATGGACACAGTGGGAGCAAGTTCTAGCTGGGTATACAACTAAGTATTCATAAGCAACAGGTTATGCAACCTACCTGCATTTTACATATTAAATACTTTCTGTAAATACTGTTCCTCATGTAAGCCCATCAGGTTAAAAAGATTTACTATTTCTACTTTATAAATAGGAGAACTGAGGAAGCAGTAAAGTGATGTGCACAAGGCTATGCGAGTCAGTAGAAAAAAAAAAAAACAGGATTAAACCCTAGAAATTAACCAATAACCACTGAGATAGAATCATAGAAGATTAGGGTTTGGAAGGGAGCACAGAGCTAGTCCAACCCCATGCTCAGAGCAGGACCAATCCCAACTAAATCATCCCAGCCAGGGCTTTGTCAGGCTAGGCCTTAAAAAGCCTCTAAGGATGGAGATTCCACCACCTCCCTAAGTAAACCATTCCAGTGCTTCACCACCCTCCTAGTGAAAAAGCTTCTCCTAATATCCAACCTAGACCTCCCCCATTGCAACTTCAGTTCATTGCACCTAATTCTGTCATCTACTACTGCTGAGAACCTAGCTTCATCCTCCCTGGAATCTACTTTCAAGCATTTAAAGGCTGCTATCAAATCTTCTCTTATCTCTTCTGCAAATTAAACAAGCCTAGTTCCCTCAGTCTCTCTTCATAAGTCATGTGCTCCAGCTCCCTAGTAAATTTTGTTGCCCTCCACTGGACTTTCTCCAATTTGTCCACATTCTTTCTGTAGTGGGGACCCCAAAACTAGAAACATTATTCCAAATGAGGCCTCGCCAGTGCTGACTAAAGGGGAATAATCACTTCCCCTTGATCTGCTGGCAATGCTCCTACTAATGCAGCCCAATATGCTGTTAGCCCTTATGGCAATAAGAGCACACTGTTGACATATCTAGCTTCTTGTCCACTGTAACCGCCCCCTCCCACACCCCAAGACCTTTTCTGCAGAACTGCTGCCTAGCCAGTCCTTCCCCAGTCTGTAGCAGTGCATGGGATTCTTCCATCCTAGGCGCAGGACTCTGCATTTGTCTTTGTTGACCCTCAACGGATTTCTTTTGGCACAATTTTCCAACTTGTGTCGGTCATTCTGTATCCTATCCCTACCCTCCAGAGTATTTATCATTCCCCACAGATTAGTGTCATCTGCAAACTTGCTGAGGGTTTAATCCACACCCCTTCCAGATCATTAATGAAGATGTTAAACAAAACTGGCCTCATCACTGACCCCTGGAGCACTCTGCTGGTTACCAGCTGCCAATCAGACATCAATCCACCGATTGAGCCCAATGATAGTCCATGAATCCAACCCATACTTCTTCAAATTGCTGATAAGAATACTGTGGGAGACCATATCAAAAACTTTGCTAAAGTCAAGGTATCCCCAGATCCACAGAGCAAGTCACTCGTCATCGAAGGAAATCAGGTTTTCCAGGCATAACTTGCCCTTAGTGAATCCATGCTGACTGTTCCTTATCTTCCTCCCTTCCAAATGCCTCAAAATTGATTCCTTGAGGACCTGCTCCAGGATTTTTTTGGGAACTAAGGTGAGTGCCTGGTCTGTAGTTCCCCAGATCCTCATCCTTTCCTTTTCTGAAGATGGGTACTATATTTGTCTTTTACTAATCAGCTGGGATCTCCCTTAAGCACCATGGCTATGTCTACACTGGCAGTTTAAGGAAGCTTAAGTCGACTTAAACAAAGCCGCATCCACACTAGGCTTTCATTAAGTCGACTTAAGAAATTCCTTAAGTTGACTTAATGAATGTTTAAGTTGACTTAATAAGAACCACCCATTAGGTCGACTTAAGCCTCCTTAGGTCAACCTAACCCTTCTTTATGTAGACCTAAACCCAGTGTGGACGTTAGCTTCCCAGGGGATCCTGCCCATCAGTTCCCTGAGGGAGTCAAAGTCTGCTTTTCTGAATTCCAGGTCCGTAGTCTACTGCTCTCCTTTCTTCAGGATCCTGAACTCTACCATCTCTTTGTCACTGCTAACCAGGTTTATCACCCACTTCTACTTCCCCTACCAATTCTTCCCTGTCTGCAAGCAGAAGGTCACGAGGAACACACAGCCCCTAGTTGGTTCCTCCAACACATGCACCAGGATGTTATCCAGAACACTCTCTAAAAACTTCCTGTATTGCTTGTGCTCTTCTCTATTGCTCTCCTGGCAGATGTCAGGGTGACTGAAGTCCCCCATGAGAACCAGGTCCTGTGATCTGGAAACTTTCACTAGGTATCTGAAGAAAGACTCGTCTACCTCATCCTCCTTGCCTGGTCCTACTCACTCTGGCTGATGACTAGACTGGAATAAGCATTGCACTGAATTAACTGCATTGTACTGAATTAGTTTTACTACTCGAACAAGCGTACTATTTCATTTTAAAGCTATTAGATTTATTTTTATTAGCAATAACTTCAGTTCCCACAGTGATCTAAAATTTAGTTAACCCTCAATACTCAAAATATTTTTACATTTGAACCACATGTTCTATTACCTTCTTTTTGGATCGAGGTCTTGGCTGTTCCTCATATTCTTCCCCAAAGACAGGAGGCAGCAAAAACTCATTTTCTGTATCAAGTTCCTCAGCCGCTGCAAATATATTAGAAACTTAAGTTTCATAAAACTTTTGAAAGATTAAATGGGTCCAAGGTTACAAATGACAAATCTGCACTAGTGCAGGGAGTCTATGAGCATATACAGATGATAATATTCTGCTCACATCTAGTGTATTAAAAAACACTGGATTTCAGAAGCAGCAACTCATTCTGTTTTGTATGAAATACTGATTTCAGAAGCAATTAAATGATGAAAATTTTCAAGTGGTCACTCGCATCACTAACACTGTGCAAGTTGTGTAATCTATTGCTTAAATCTGTCAATACACTAGATTAGTGGTTTCAACTTTTTTCCCATCGCAACACACCTGACTGATGATGATCCCCTGCATGACAATCTGCTGGTGGCGGGGGAGCTTGGGCTGGGAGTGTTTGGGAGGCTGCAGCACTCTGGGATCTGGGTGGGGGCAGAGTCAAGCCAGTGCAGGCTGGTGCCCTGGCTGTCTGGCTCAATGGGGCCGGATTTATTTTTGTGGGGCAGGTGATACCCCCTTTGAGCCCAGGTTCTCTGGGCTGCAGCCCCTAAGTCCCTTTACTCCTCTGGCCCTGCCTGTGTTGTGCAGCAGGAGCAGGCTGTTGAGGGCAGCAGAGGGCGGTGGGCGGCAGGAGCCCCAAGCTGAGCTGCCAATTTTCTGTGACACACCTCCCAGCTCTCTGCAACACATTTTTTGTGTCCTGACACAGTGGCTGAGGACCGCTGCACTAGATGACTGGTGGATAGGTAATATAATGCTGGTTTTTAAAAACTGCTCCAGAGGCGAGTCGGTAAGCCTAAACTTCAGTATCAGGGAAATTGGAGGAACGAATCCAAGGGCACTCTGGTCTCTGGCCTTCCCATAAAAAGTACTAGTGACACTTGTTCTCTACTGCAGTGAACAGATTCATGTGTGGGGTCCTCTACATTGCAAAGATGCTGCATAGTACTCCTTGATACACTGACCACCACTTGTGAATCCACACCACTCATCCGCCAGCCCACAATACAATACCAGCAAGTGGGCTATTGAGCCTGATGCCAGACC